>CM050211.1:35753649-35861149 GCA_027475355.1 Coilia nasus
TCTGAATTTGGAAGACATTTCTAAATGTGTTTCCTGAGGTTGTCATTTTAGGAATGACATGTGTCTCTTCAGCAATCCTGAGAAGACATCTATTAGCCTTTCCTACCTCAGTCAAGATTTACACTCGAGAAAGAAAACTGCGTACATATACTGTATGTGATTATAGATGTCATCTGAGTTGATTAAGGCCTTAAAAAATGAGAGAAATATAATGTAAACAGTAAAATGTGGCCGATATATGCGGTATGGTGGTTCAACACCTGTTTACTGGCAATCTTGCCCCTGGGTGTAAGATTGCAGGCACTGATATATTTCATGTGCCCAGTGTGAAATTCATTCATAATTTTCTGTGAAAAGATTACGATTCAGTGTTAATTTCCTACAAGTAATTAAAAAGTTTAAAACTCTTCTTTGTTAGATGATTAGCAGGTGAAATGTTGGATAAATGCACGTGATCCGTGAGAAATCAGTTAAAAATCACTGAGAAATAATTAGATAATAAATTATTGTGTTAAGAGTTGTTACAAGGTTTTTTTTTTTCAGTTCAATTGCAAAACAGTTACTCAATTAACAGTAAGTTGTGGCTTCTTATAATAGTTTAGGATGTAAAGAAATAAAAAAGATTTGTGTAAAGAGTAAAAGCTATAGCATACAGATAAAACAAATTATACTTCAGTTCAGCTATGGGAAACTAGGTCATCAAAGAGGCAACTAGAAAGTATAAGGTATGAACAAATCTTCTGGCTTAAGTATGGCTATGGTGGTGCCAGGGTAGATTCAGAGGGTTTTCAGTTTGTTGATACAAAATCAAGCGAAGCAGAAAAAAAGAGACATATTAAAAACTGCACATTTTTGAACATGCTTGTGAGATTATTCAATGTCATATAGGTATGTATTATGGGTCAAAATAATATGGTATGTACACTTCTGTGCGCAATGCAGGTATAAAAAAAACCCGCAATGACCTCTTTTCTCCTCTCATGTTTACAAAATGTATACATTTTATTCCTCATGTTTGTTTTATTGTCAGCAGTGCATCAACAGGGGTGAACACAGCTGTGGGGAGTGTGTGCTATGCTAGCATGTCTGTGTCTGTGTATGTGTGAGAGAGAGAGAAAGAGAGAGAGAGAGCATGTGTATTTTCAAGTCCTCAACCACACACACACATACACACATACACACTCACACACAACACACATATAGCCGTTTACACCACTCGTCCCTGGAGCAGAGGGCGACTCTCTCCTGCTGACTGGCGACTGAGGAGGTTCCAGAGGAGCAGGGGCACTGAGGTCCGGCCTGAGCTGCCCAGGGGGCTGTCTGCGGAGTCCTCGCTTAGTGGCCTGTACTGCTTAAAACGCCTGAGGGGAATCACAATGACAACATAGACAGTGTACAGTGATGGAACAGTACAGTGAAACAGTAGACAGTGAAAGAACACTCACGTTATTGGCCATGTGAATTATTTTCTTGCCCAGAAGCAGGCAACATAAAAGAGTGGACACTAAAGTCAAGATTCCCTCACATTATTGACCATGCAAACTATATCATTACCCAGACTGGCTAGTCTGCTAGAAACCATACCAACCTGACTAAAGTTCATAGGAGTAGGAGCAGGCTTAACGTAAGCTAGTTTTGTTACTTTACTAGCCAAACATTTAGCCAAATAGGAAAATAGGAGAAGGGGGTCCAATCATACAGTACATATAAAACATTTGTTCTATACACTCTCAGAAAAGAAGATACAAAATTGTACCTTTAGGGGTACAAAGGGTTGTCACACCAGCAGCACCCCCAAATCCACATAACTGTAACTTTTAACCACTGTTTTACAACTAGTGTGTACCTTCTCCAGAGCTGAATAGGTACACATAAGTGCCTTAAGGTTCACATATAAGCCTTTGGGGGTAAATCAGTGCTGACTGTACCTTAGGATACAGATTTGTATCCCTACTGCACCATTATTTCTGAGAGTGTATGTGTAGTGAGGCTTTTCCCCCACTTTTACACCTAACTGAAGCCACAAGTAAAGAACAACAGCATGCCACATTTACCTATTCACAATTATTCTCGCAAAGTAAGAAAACACAAGGCTGTCAGTATTGGAAGCATTTCCCCATAGGTTGGGGGGTCTTCCTCAGTGGGTCCAAAGAGATGCCAAGTCGCTACTCACCGATAGGCCAAGGCAAGCACCCCGGCCACACAGGCGAGCACCAGCATCCCCATCACCACTCCAACAGCGCCACCTGCTGATGAGGCTGATCCTGCAAGTGAAGAACAATTCAACATCATTAACCATAGCTTAAAGGTGTACTTCCATCATGTTTTCATTAATTTTGCGGTGGCCTCTAGTATTAATGAATGCCCTGTGAGCCGGTTTTGGTGAAAAAAATACTTTAGTACTTCTGTTTCAGGCTGTTCTAGTTTGGTTGAGGAGATGGAGCAGGGAGAATGACAGGTTCTCAGCTATGCTAGTCACAGGCTACAATCATTCGAAGCCCATTTGGTCATAGCGAACCAAATTCAAGATCTAAACGTTCTACACAAACACACATACTTACCTATACTTCGCTAAGTGAATATGTGCTGCAACAAAACTTCTCCAGAAATCACAACTGTGGCATAGCTTTTTCTAATTTACAAACCTACGTCACTTTGTTGGCCTTTTTCTTATTCACTCGTTTTTCCACCTACTTCCTTTCACTGACTAATGGAGGCAATCGGGTTAGAAGAACATTTTCACGTGCAGCATGCATATGCAACTCGAGGTAACCTGTTGTATTTCAAAAGACCAAATACTAAATGGTTTCTCGTGGAAGTACTCCTTTAACATGTGAAGGGGTGAGGTGAGGGTGGTTCACTGAATCCACTGGAAATTAAAACGATGTAAAAGGCACGGTTTAACATAACTTTACCAAGATGATATTCCTAATTCTCATTGTATTGTGTTGTGTATTACTTGCATTTTGAAGCAATAATTTGGAAACTTCAATATTCAAACTTCAATGTCAAACTCAACAGAACCCATTATTTATTACAAATCAGAAGTCATTTGATGGGGTAATATGTATGCTTGTCATTCTGTGCTACATTTTCACACAATGCCAGTGTTGTCATGACTCAAAACAGCTGAAAGAAACTGTGGATCTGGAGGTGGTAGTTTGTGGCACCTAAGACAGCTGACAGACTCACCTACTGTGACACTGACCCTGGCGCTGTATAAATGTAACGTGTTGTTGTTGTTGTTGTTGTTATTGTTGTTGTTGTTTAAATGGCACCTGAGAGAGCTGATGGACTCACCTACTGCCACACCGACCGTAGCATTGTATAAATATGATGTGATGTTGTTGTTGTTGTTTAAATGGCACCAGAGAGAGCTGACGGACTCACCTACTGTCACACTGACCCAGCACTGTATAAAGGCGATGTGTTGTTGTTGTTGTTGTTGTTGTTGTTGTTGCTGTTGTTGTTTAAATGCCACCTGAGAGAGCTGACGGACTCACCTACTGTCACACTGACCCTGGCGCTGGTCATGGCCAGGCTGACCTCGTTGGTGAGGGATACGTTGATGCAGAAGACACCGGTGTCGTTGAAGAACTGCCTGAGGACCATCTGACAGTCCGGGTCGGGGGCCACGGCATTGCACATCGTCTGCACCGGCGTAGCGCAGTCGGCGTCCGAAATCACCGTGCACACCTCACTGGGCATGCTGCAGAAGGGCAGACATAGGCAGGGAGAGGGGAGGAGTCAACTGAGGTCTGGACATGATACTGGTACATAAATAGACCTTTTAAAGTGTTTAATTAGTCAAACAAAAATCAAAAAATATCTTTTAAAAGTAAAAAACTGTGTGTATTGTAGGGCTTTTTAAACTCTAGTTTAAGTTATTTTCATGCAATTATAATGTCACTATATTATAATTTCACTTATAATGTCATTATTGTAATGTCACTAATGGCATTATAATGCCACTTTCTAATTCGTGTTTAAATTATTTTCATGCAGTTATAATGTCACTTGTATGGTTTTAGGGCTTTAGAACATCTGCCCAAGCAGCTATAACATGAGGACATGGGTTTATATCAAGCGAACTTTTCTGATAGCTTTTTTTTATCTCTCTTTTCCCATGTGCAGGAGCATCCCTTATATGTGATAATGACATGCGTGACATGCGTGTCTAAGAGCAGCCATACCTGCCCTGGCAGGTGACAGTGAGATCGACAGCATTCTGATCCACCTCCGTAGATAACGTCACCACGTTATTCACCTCTACAATCTCCACGTTCTCAATCCCCTCTGAGGAAACCAAGAGAAAAAACATCACCAACACAGATTAAGATGAATAGATTAACATAGATTAAGAACACTATTGTTATTTAGATCCATACTTGTATATTATGTTGCAACTGCTCTGTGATGTAAAGGCAAACACATTGGGACAATTTAAATGCCTGACCACAGATTGTGGACCTGCTATTCTTTGCACTATCCGTGCTGTGTTATGTTCCCATTATTTCCTCAACTCTAATCCATAGTCCACACACATGCCTGTGAAAAACGACCTGACTTACGGACAATCTGGAGCTCAGTGGAGAAGGAGCCGTAGCGGACAATGTTGCAGCCGTTGTCAGCTGGCATCTCGGGAGCCTGTCTCTTGGCGACGACCAGGGCCATCTGGGCAGCCTCCGTGCCGACCTCCACCTCCACCTGAGCTCCGATCTCATTCACTGCTGCTGCTGCTGCTGTGGGTGGCACTGGAACTGCAGGTGGAGTCAAAACATTCAGAGTTCAGAGCCAAAATACCTGATGGGGACTTCAATGTGGACGTTTATCAACGAGGTCAATATAACATGGGTTAATGGTTGTTACAACATTCATTCGGTTCACTACATTCAGTTTCATTACGGTTAATGTTCAAGTTTATGTTTATTTTCATGTTCTGGAGCAATTTGTTTTCATTTACTCTTCTTAAGGCATCTGTTATATCCCATACTTTTTTCAAATCATGAAACACCACATGGTATGAAATACTAGTTTTAAAAATGCCAAAAAAAAAAAAATTCTTTAAACAAAGAATGATGAAATATCCACATATATTTTAATGATATAACACGTAATAATACAGTTAATGTGATTCTAACATAAAAAATGACAACTATATGATACAACCTACTAGACCCACCTGCAGTCAAAGCATTCAGCGCTACTTCATTTTCATCAGGTGTGGCTGCAACAATCACAGCAGCCTCTGTGGCTGCGACATCGTTCGCATTCACTGCAAGCTCAGCCTCATCCGCTACAGGTACCACTGCAACGACCGCAGCAGCTTCTGTGGCTACTGCAGCATCCACAACAGCAGCATCCTCTGCAGCCGGAGCCTCTGGGAGAACAGTGGCCGCCAGGTCGACGGCAGCCTCCTCTGCCGCAGCCTCCACCAGGGGAGCAACAGTGGCGCCGTCCTCTGGCGCAGCTGGTTCTTCGGCTGCGGCAGCAGTGTCAGCAGCAGCTACAGTTGCATCAGCTGTGGCATCTGCAGCCACTGCAGCATCAATGTTAATAGCACCGGCAGCCGCAGCAGCAGCAGCTGCAGCAGCATCAGCAGCTGCGGCTTCCGCAGCTGCAGCAGCATCGGCGGCTGCAGCAGCCGCAGCATTGGCAACAGTAACGGCATCAGCGGCAGCAGCATTGGCAACAGTAATGCCTGCTGCAGCAGCAGCATTGGCAACAGTAGCGGCCACAGCAGCTGCAGCATTGGCAACAGTAACGGCATCAGCAGCAACATTAGTAGCGACTGTAGCCACAGCGGCAACAGCATCAGCTGCGGCAGCAGGAATGGTGGGAGCGGCAGCAGCAGCAACAACTTCTGTGCCAACAGCTGCATCAACAACCGCAGCATCAGCAGCGTCAGCAGCGTCAACAGTAGCAGCATCAGCTGCAGCAGCATCAACGGTGGCTGCAGCAGCATCAACGGCGGCTGCATCAGCGGCAGCGCCAGCATCAACAGTTGCAGCATCAGCTGCAGCAGCATCTACAGTCTCAGCTGCATCAGCTGCAGCAGCATCAACAGTGGCTGTATCGGCTGCAGCAGCAGCATCAACAGTTGCGGCATCAGCAGCAGCATCAACAGTCGCAGCATCACCAGTTGCAGCAGCATCAACAGTGGTTGCATCGGCTGCAGCAGCAGCATCAACAGTCGCAGCATCAGTACCAGCAGCAGCATCAGTGCCTGTTGCTGTTCCCTCAGCTGCTGGAGCGGCTGCAGAGGCTGGCACTGCCAGAGAGATGTCTGGAGTCACGGAAGTGTCCCCACCAGTGCCTTCTGCGAGGACACAAGCAGAAAAATATAGTTACTTATTATGTTAAGATTAAAACGTCAGTCAGTCAGTTGAATCAGTAAAAGGTTAAACACAATCTGGCTGAAGTAAGAATGCCGCTAACTGTCCTGGATTCCTACCTGTGGTGTCGGGATCCACTGGAGGGAGAGTGGGCTCCGCCGTGGCCCCTCCGATAGTCGGGTCGGGGTCACAGGTGTTGGGGATGGAGGCCATGAGGACCACCTGGGGCCTGAAGGAGCCCGCGGCGAGGTACGTGTGTGTGACCATGTTCTCCCGGGAGATGAGGGTCCCGCTGTTGTCTCCGAAGTCCCAGGTGAAGGTGACGTCAGAGCCACTCAGGTACTGGCTGGGGTCGTGCAGGTCCACGCTGAAGGAGACGGCGCGGTTCTGGACAAAGCTCTGGTCATTCTGGTTCAGGTCATTCACCTGGCTGAGGGACACTCTAAAGGGAATCTGATCTGAAGAGACCAAAATGTGCAATGATGTTTGTGAAAACCTTATCCATAACAAATAAATGAAGTCTCACTATTTCAGTCACAGACTTTGGTTTCATCGAAATGCACAGTCTATAAGTGTAGTCTCTATGTAGATACAGAAAAGGTTGTTTTAGACAGGGAATAGTACAAGACAGTTATAATGCCTCAATTTGGTACAATACAGTATGATCAACAGAATAAGACTTACAGTATACAGTAAATACCTTCTAGAAGAACTCTTTTCAGATGAACTCTCAGTCAATCTATGTTTCACAATTATTCCGTTTCTCTGTCTAAATTCATGTACAAAACTGCCCACTGCCTCCCTGCTGTTTTGGGCTATTCCCTGCAGTCTCTTCTTGCCTACCTATGATGGAAAACTGGGTGGAGGCGTAACCCAGGGGGATGAACCGGTCCTTGCCACGGCAGTGGTAGATCACCACCTCCATGTTGTAGGAGCCCAGTGGGACATTATCTGTGCCGATGCTCAGGAGGGACGAGGGACCGTCTGCCACCTGCCAGTAACGTCCTACAGGGAGGACATTAAAAGACGAAGGTGTGTTAGTTGCTGTAGACATGTTTGTTGTGAACTATTCATCATTTTTCAGTCATTCATCAGTTGTGTCTCCTCTTTTTGACAGCTTTACATTCTTGAAGCAGAGAGTATTTTCTTTCAGCCATCTTTATGCAAAATCATTACCCACAGTTTAGTACATGCACTCTCAGAAAAGAAGGTATAGAATTACACTTTTAGAGGTACACAAGCTTGTCACACTAACAGTACCCTCAAAGGCACATAATTGTACCTTTTAACCACTGGTAAATAGGTACACATCAGTACTTTAAGATCCAAATATTAGCCTTTGAGGTACATTAATGCTGACTGTACCTTAAGATACAGATTTGTACCCCTACTGTCCCCCTTTTTCTGAGAGTGTGCACAACACAAACAATATGGCAAATTAAACTACAGTAATTTTATTACACTGAGAAAAAGACATCAGGGCCCATATATGTTTTCCCTCTGAGGTTGTGTTAGAGTAAGCAGTGATGCGTACCCCATGTTTTCCAGACGTAAATGTAGCGTGGTTTTCTGCCAGTGTTTCCCGTGTAGGGGGTGCCATCCGGGAAGACACCGGACCACTCATCCGGGGAGTTGCGCTCGGGGTACACTGGCTGTCCCTGCTGGTACTGGGTTCCTGTGAGGGGACAAATGAGGCGTTTAATGGTCTTTCCGCTCTCGTCCCTCTATTATTTCAAGCATGTGGCACTATTGTTTTTGTCTAACAGATTTTTTGTTAATCATTTTTCATGTAGTCCTCATTTAAAGTTGCCCTATAAAGGAGTCTAAATATATATCAAACACAGTGTCCTAAACAAAAGTATATATAGCAGCCTGAAGTCATAACCAAAACATACTAAACATATCCTAAATAACATACAAAGTTGAAGGAAGCCAAGTCTCAGAATGTATGTCACTAATTGGCCAATCTACCCAGCTGTAGAGTTGTGCTATTCAACTGGTTTACAGAATAAGACTAATCAGATATAGAACCAGAGGCAGACGAAGTACACAATTCCTTTCCTTGAGTCAAAGTCTAGATACTCCTAGTCAAATAATACTGTACTACTAAGTTAAAATGTGCAGAATTTGCCATCATTCCATCATGATTACTGCCAAATTCAAATGCAATGACTTAAAAGTGAAGACACTTCAAACTTCAATTTGATCACGATCACATTATTGCAAAATTACTTCAAATGTATTGATTGTCCTTTTTACGCACACAAAAGGTTTGTTAATTAGGAGTTCAGTGCATCCACCTCTCATGAATGTAACGAGTAGGCTACTGCATGCTCACGTTTCAAATGTAGTGGAGTAAAAAGTACAATATTTGTCTTGAAAATGTAGTGAATGAAAGTCACAAGTTGCCAAACGTTTTAATACTCAAGTAAAGTACAGATACTTGAAAACTGTACTTAAGTGCAGTACTTGAGTAAATTTAGTTACTGTCCACTTCTGGGTCGAACTTTACTTTCTTTCACTTCCCACCTGTGCGTATTTACTGATGAAAATGATGTTTTTGGTGCTCTCACCATCCACAGTGCAGTTTTTGGCCCATACAACTTGTCCATCAGGGAGCAGAGTTTGATTTGGGGGGAAACCCACATCGATATTGAAAGTTGCTTTGGCGCCGGTCAATGTTGGTGCATCATTTCTGACATCAAATGTCACTGGTCCCCCTGGATAAGGTGATCAAACAAGGGAAACAATGGCACTGTCAACATACACATTTAACATTATTTACATTTATCTGCTCTGCATTCAATAAAAAAAGACCTATCACACATGAGATATATAGGAAAAGACCTAATTTACTTATGACTGATTACTTGTAAATTGTAATTAGAAACAAAAGATTGAGAAGTACAAACCTTTCCAGCAGTTCTTGTATCTGGGGTCATCATCTCTCCACACTGGGTACATCCTTGAGTTCCATGATCGGTAGCGCGAGAAACGAGTCTTAGCCTCTGTGAGAGAAGATTCAGTGAAATGGTCTTTCAGAATACCTCTTCACAATTACATACTGTTCTCACATAATGGCTACAGAATGCCTTTTCATGAGTGGTCACTTGCATACATTTACGGTACAATAACATTGTCAAAATGGTGTGATATGGTGCTATGAGGTCATACCATGCCATCATTTATTCATCATAATTCAGCACAGAGACATCACGTGACGATAAATAAGCCGATTCTAATTACTTACTTAATTACAATCAGCAGTCAGTAAAGCCTTATTAACCTGATTATTTGTTAATCAGGGAGTATGACCCCCTGTATAAAACTAGAACTATTGAGAGTTTCCTTTGTATTGGCAGAAAAAGACAAATGCTTATTCAGCTTGGAGGGTTAGTGGGTTCATACATATTTTGCTGAAACAAGGGTATTAAATTCAAATGGAGACTTATAAATGCACAGTCTTTTGATTGGGCAATGCAGCAAAGCTAAACCGATGTTATACAGTATAATCTGAGAAATATCAGACTAATCAAACATGCTAACAGATGAAGTGTCATAAAACACTAGCCCAGAGAAAGTCCATTCCTTCTACTTAACATGACACAGCATAGTTGCACAAGTGACCACAAGTATAATGGCATGTAATGTTCTTCAGAGAGACAGGACAGCAATAGAGATTCATGTTTGTCATTACAAAGTGCCTTATCTGCAAGACCATAGGCCCATATCAACACTGAACACCAGCAAGATCAGTGAAATTGCCATGTACTGGGCACAACCAAGCACTTCATTGTTAAATGATCATTAACTGTGGGCATTTTACAGCTGTTATCATTTCTTTGGGTCCATTTCTGCACTCTGGAGTCCATGCCAATCTGGGTAGAGGTGAAGATATTGAAGCAGTGGTTGGGTGGTCAGCATTAGACCATGGCAAAAGTTTTGAGGGTCAGTGAATAGGGCAGTATGAGTGGGTGGGAGCAAATTTTACTCATCTTTCCTAAATGTCCAAATTAAATGTTCCTGCGGTTCTATGTGGGATTTAGGGTGTGTGTGTTTGTGTGCGCGAGTGTGTGTGTGTGTGTGTGTGTGTGTGTTGTGTGTGTGTGTGTGTGTGTGTTTGTCTGTATGTGTGTGTGTTGTGGGAAGGGCCAGCACAGATATTTTCGAAACCTCTCAAAAGGTCATACTACAGGGCAGTGAAGGCAGGGCAAGGGTGCGTTTCCCCGATGGGGTCACAGGGCCGGGTTTGATGTGTGGGGTTGTGTGGAGGTTGTGGAGGCTGCATGTGCTGTGAGACAGCATCACGGGAGAGGGGGAGGCGGGGGAGGCGGGGGGGTTCAGGGGGGAGTTGGGGTGGAACAGGAGGGGCTGGCTGGTGAGGTTCTAGGCAGTGAGAGTCACACGGCTCTTGCAATCCCTCACAATCCCTTTCATGTGACTCTCAGCTGAGCACCCACAGCGCTTAATCCCACAGTTTGGAGGGAACACAGGATCAGACATTCGTCTCCATTCCTCTCTATCTCAACCCTCTCTTTCTTTCTTTCTTTCTCCCTCTTTTCCTCTCTCTTTCTTTCTTACACGCCCCCCTTCCCGTTTGTACTCCACCCTCCCTTTCTCTCAAACTTGTCACCCTTTCTCCACTGTCAACTCAATCACATGAACAGTTTACGCATGCACAAAGGTATTCCATTCCGAATGTGCAATTTCCTTTATGCAGTTACGATTACGTTTAATTTAGTTTATGTTAAATGCCATAAGCAAGGTTATATCACTTAAATAAAATGTATTTCTGAAATTATAAATCCCTCTAAAATGTTGACCCAGTGAATTAAGGACAGGTGCAGCAATAAGCACATTCTTATGTTACTTGTAGATCTAAAAAAGTTACAATTGTTAAGCAATATTATATTGTGACGTGATTACGCAGTTTGACCTCTGTACCTGCCTGCCTGCCTGAATGATTTAGCCAAATAAATATTTAGCTAAAATCCATTCTGTGATTGCCACACAAATAGACATAAGGCCTTCATATAGGGATGCTGAATAAAATGCTCAACTACTGAGTTGAGGCAAGTGTTATTCTGTTATCCTACTAAGCATAAATATGAAAAAAACAACCATTCTGTTTTTCAGACAAAAAGTCATGAAAATGACCTTGGTCTTCACAAATTAAGTAAACATAACTGAATAATCAATAAAATAGTATAAAAATTGTTGGGACACACTTGATAAAACAGTATGAATGAACTGCTTGTAGTCCATCAAATGGATTATCCATGGCATGAAACATCACCACCCATTACACACTACATTAAAACAACATTGACCACTGAATTACATGCAAGATGGATTTGTAACATACTTCTCTGCACAACCAGAATGTCAAAGATGTTATGTATTGTTATCTGTATCAGAACTGAATATCCCCACAACTTTTTATGTCTCAATTACTTGAATGAAGCAATCAAGGCTAATTATGGACAGTGCCATTCTGATAAATAAACTTCCAGACTCACCTGCAACTGTCAACGCTGATAAAGTTAGCGCCAAGACCACCAGGGCAGTTCTCATTGTACAAATTGGATGTTTTTGTTCTTTTTCTCTCGTTCTGTATGTATCCCCCCTTGTACTCAGAAAGTTTGCCCCTGTATGGATATCCCAGAAATCCAGCCCAAGCTCCACTGTGAGACTATTAACGTGGGCCAGCCCTCCCTTTAAAAGAGCCTCGGTCTGGTGATTACCCTAACCATGCCTCTACACTCTGACATCACCAGACTCTGCACACCGGCCATCAAATTCATTCAGGCCGTTTATGGACATCAATCCCTCCCTAATGACATCTGAACTACTTAAGTACTGAGATCAATGCCTTCTTAATTATAGATTAAATGAAATAGTATTGAAGTGGACACCTGCCACACATCTTTAAAACAAGCTTTTATTCCCTCTAGTTTACAATATATTCTTGTTCAGCGCTGGGGCTATGTATGCCTGATCTTGCAAGAGAGGAGCAAGAGATTTTTTTTTAAATTGAGGTTATTTCGGGCTGTTCAGGATGTCTGCACACTTGTCCGTGTGTTGCAGTGCCAAAATGTTTCATATTCATCAATTCTGACCCTGCTGTCTCATTGAACACATTTATTCTGCACATGTAAATACAGTCTCAAACCTGTAATTGATTGTGTACAAAAATGTGGTTCAACAATGGGATTGATGTATAAAAGGGATGATTGTGGAAGTGAGGTCTATAAAAGCCTAGAAACCAGGTCATGCCAGTATGGTGACGTCTGCCATGACTTCCTGAAAGAGGCCTTGGAGCTGTGTGCAAGGCATCACAAGACAAGAAAGTGAGAGAGCACTCAATGCTGTCCTTTCATTCATCTACCATCTGTCTTTTTTGTCTGGCCTCGTATACTACCATTTCCCTCCACACACACACACACACACACACCACCCCCAACACTTGCCTGAACCCTCCTCCCCTCCAGGGGTCTGATCATGCATCTTTATGCGTAGATAGTTGTCCTCTCAGTTGCATCCTCATGTGATTGGTCTCTCAGCATGTGAGCTCATTTGTATGTCTTGTGAATGCTGTGACTGGAGTGTCAACCCAACTGTTGGAGAGCAGACAGAAGGAGCCCCGTATATTTCACCTATGTCAGGATGGTGGTGTTACACCTATGTATTCAGACAGGAGGCAGGACCATAGCACTTAACTCTGGGTTCTATATACAAACAGTTTTAGGGGGGTCTCTTCATTTCTATATTTTTTATCCATCTGGCTTGCCAGGGCCCCTACTGCCACTGGGACCCTGGGTAGTCAGTTTTGCGCTTTCCCCCCATTTCGACTTATCTCTGTAGCGAAAACAGGGAGGAGGCCGATGTGGTGATGTGGTGATTTGAATGATGTGGGCGATAGCAAGATATTGGGGACAAAGTAATTGGCATTCATATCTTGTATCTTTTGCCCTGTCATTAGTTCTAATAAATTTACTACCAGTCACTTTTTTCTTTGATAACATTTCTTTGTCCGCAGAGCATAATGCCTATAGCCATAAAAAGGTATTATGGTACATGATAAATATATTTATGACTGCAATTTTTTAGAAGGAAACAAACTCCTTTCACAGTAGCATCTGAAAAAAGGAGGCAAGGCAAGGCAAGGCAAGTTTATTTGTATAGCGCATTTCATACACAATGGCAATTCAATGTGCTTCACAAAAATAAAAGCAAAGGACAATATATAAAAGCATAAAAGATAAAGTAAGTGTAGGAGCATAAAAGATAAAATAAGTGTAAAAGCATACAAGTAAAAGAAAAAAAAGGAGGATACCGTAATATTAATATTTTCAAATGAGCCAAGTAAATGTTATTTTGACAGGATACCATAATATTAATATTTTCAAATGAGCCAAGTAAATGTTATTTTGACAGTAAATGTTATTTTACCTATAGCATTTTTGGGGCAAGCTTAAAATGGCCTCGATCAAAGCAGAATGCTCAATGCATGGCTGTGACTTTAATCCAGGGACCAGGCTTAACAGAAACTCCCCCTGTGGAACAGACAGATTGTGTTTCCACCGTGAGTGTGCTGAGATTACAGCATTAAAGCTGGGTTGCCAAAAGGAAGCGGGGCCTGATCATCCGTTTGACGTACAGTGAAAAGGTTTGTGAAGCAGGCCTGCATGTGATGCCTCATGTGCTCAGTGTTTCTCGACCCACTGTATACATTTCTATAGAGCACCTGACTGTAGTCAATACTGCACTATTTCTATTGTCCTAGAGCACTCGAGTCATAAACCATTCTGGTACCAACAATGTGAAAGTGAAATTGAACAATATGAATACAAATATACATCTTAAAAACAGAACCCAGAACAATTTACATGGTCTCTATAGTTATGGTTACCTATGTTGGCAAGTGTCTGTTTTAAGCCTGTTAAAGCATTATATCATTATTTTGACGTAAAATGTCCAGCTGCAGCTAAATAGCTGTAGTACTATAAGCTGATGCTCAGCTGACTATTTGTGTTGATCACCTACGCACAAGTTCCCAGAGGCCGAAATGCAGAGGGATATGCCGATCTAAACACACACAGAAATCCAAAGAATGTGAACCTAATCAGGATCAACAGGAATTACTCTTGTGACTCTCGCGGGCAAACTTATGTTCAACTGCATGGATGAGTAGAAGCTATTCATCCTTACTGAATTCATCAAAGTTGTCTTACTTCCCAAATACATTTGGGAAAATACATTAGCTTTCCACCCAAATACTAAGCAGTGATGAAATTAAGACCACAAACAACAGTCATTTTTTCTATCGATTTTATTTAATTATCAAAGATGCAAATTAAAGAAGTTTTCAAAAATGAAAAAAGGAGCTATAGACTATAGAGCAAGTTACCTTGAACTAGGTACAGAGACAGTGCCCCAGGAGCAACATGAGGTCTTGTTCAAGCACTTTAGCCATGATGCTTTAGCCATTAGGATGCTGGTTATTTACTCCCTCACTCACATTTTCAACCATTAGGCCACAGCTGACCTGGTCTATACTGGCCGGGACAGCCCCATATGAAAAAAAAATTGTTTACTGTAGTAAATAAACTATAGTATACTATGGCAAATACTATCGCGTTTTGAAACCTTACTATAGTAATGGTATGTGAAGCACACTACAACGTGTAGTAAATTACTATAGTATTTACTAGTACACTACAATGTAGTGTTTAATATAGTATTTACTATAGTATAACAAAACCTATAGTAACTTATATAGTACATCCCACACTATATCATGGAGTAATATAAACTGTAGTCGTATACTACAGTAAATACTGTAACTACAGTATTTTTCCCTTGGGGCCACTCTGAATTATAGGCCGAGGGATTCATTTTCCAAAGTGGACCTCACCCACCCCATCACCATCAGAAGAATGTGGCATAGGCCAGCCCCTGTATGCAACTGTTATGTGTTTCTTATGCAAGCCTGTCAGATAGGCCTACATTTTTCTGCTGTAGCCTAATTACTAGTCCAAACAAATTATTACACGTACAGGGTATAATTTTAACACAGCTGTTGTTATATAAACCTGTATTTGTGTCATATTACATATTTTTTACTGTATTCATCCAGTTCACAATAAATTATGCAGCATCTTTAGGCCCATAATGCATAGTAGACATAGACCCTGAGTTCCCAGCTGACTGGTACTAGAAATGAAGTGATAGAGACTACAACATTGACACCTGTTTAACATGTTTGCACCGCCCTGTTATTTAACCTATTTGTGTGTCAGAAGTTGGAGAAACGTCGTGTCATTTTCACTGCCAGAGGACAGGATTTTTCACTGCCAGAGGACAGATTTGAATTTGAATTTGAAGGCGCGGGCGGGTAGTCTCTGGCGCCTACTCTCGCAATTTGTGGAAAACTCGTCCCTCACTTGTTGCCGTTTCTGCCTTGTTGTGGCCATATAGTGTATGGTTGTGGCGGGACAGGGGAGAGTTTCCACGTAGCCGTCCAATGACAAACCTTTGAGGGCGGATGGGGGTGAGCCTCTATTCAAAGGGCGTGGTTACTGAAACGCGGGAACTGGCGGGTTCGGATATCTTTGTGAGAAACATTCTACTAGTAGGAGTGATTACGTTAGCCATCCAGCTAGTTTTCGTATGTTGTGGCCTGACGTTTTGTCCTCATGTGTTCCCGCTCCAGCTCGCTTCTGGCGGGACATTGTACAGGTAGTATAGGGCATACACGAAGGACTCTGGCATAACTTAGTTTCAGCTGTTGCTGCACTTCGCTTTTGCTTGGCTGTTGTGAGTTTTGTGTTGGCGATAAAACAGCGGGCGGAAGACTACTAGTCCAAGAGCGCAGTGTAACTTCAGTGTGAAATGGAATCCTTTCAGAAAGTGGAAAAAATTGGGGAGGGCACGTATGGCGTGGTGTACAAGGCAAAAAACAAAATCACTGGAGAGACTGTTGCCCTCAAGAAAATCAGACTAGACACGTAAGTGAGAGTCCTGTCAAGAGATTGTGAAGATTGTGGATGACTGCTTGTTAACTGATTTTAAGCTAGCTAGCAATATGCTCAACAACAACAGATGTTTATGTAGCTTCCCTGACCGTCTAGCATTTTGTCAGCTCTGGTACAAAGCAGTGGGGTTGTCTTTGATGCTAGTCAGTTAGCAAACTGTCAAGTGACCTGCCCCGCTGACCTACTTGTTTATCTGAATGTCCACTTTCAGTTTGTCCACCCACGTGCATCCTGTTTCCCTCCAGAATACTGCACTTAACCGGTTGTGTTATAGTCCCATTAAAAAACGAAACAAAGTTGAGTAGAGACGAAAGGGTCTGGTAGCTTGCAAGTTTACGTGTCTACGCTAGATGTTAACGTTAGCCGCTTATGCTGTCTGAAAAGCAGTAGACCTCCCTTTGTCTTCCGGTGGCATCCGTGTTGGTCTTTCAGATTTGGATACTAAACCTAACCCCTCGAACTCCCTGTTAATGCAAATGTTCGTGTGTCCAGAGAGCTAAGGTTGAAGTAGAGGTGTTGCTGAAGTTTTGGTTAATGTTCCAGAGAAACGGAAGGAGTTCCCAGCACAGCCATCCGAGAGATATCCCTTCTAAAAGAACTGAACCACACAAACATTGTCAAGTAGGTACCAGTTGTGTTGTTTTGTCTTTGAGTAAAAGTTGGGCACTGATGAGTCCTTATATGTTGCACTATGTCCGACTGACACTGCTCAGTTACATTATACAGTTTCACCATTGTCAATTTGTTAAAATTGTCCAACCCTGTGTATTTGATAAGGCTATGAATAGCATAAACATGTCATATGCAAACGTTTAAATTCTCAGCACATTAACTTTAGAAGACTAATAAATAGGGCTTGTAAAGGCAGGTCAGAAGTTATGATTCATAATGGTCATGACAGTCCAATAAGATTACCATGTACAGGTGTCAGTGATTACAATTTAGGAATTGACAGTTCATGGAAACTGTGGAATCATTACATCTCAGGGACCAAGATCAACAGAAAGATGTACCTAAATTGTCATCCCGATGGTAAATTTTAATGCATGTGATATGTAAAAGCTTATTTTGGAAATAAGTGCAGTTAGTACACAAGGTGAAGTCTGTGTTCTATGCCACAATCGTCAAAGGTGTTTTGGAGAGAAAAAGAAGAAGCATGTCATAAGCACATGCTTGATTTTAGCCTATTGTTAAGCATTATATAGATAATAGAGAAGACATGGCTTCTTCTAAATGTTAGTGAATTTAGAGCGCAAGTGTTATGTAATTGCTCACAAACTGAAGCTTACAGGTGCTAGCCTGTAGTCTGACAGTCATTTAAAACATCTGAGTACACAGTGAAGTACTGAAAGAAATGCGAGTAACAGGTTTGGGATGTCCCACAATTCCCAAACTAAAGTAGAATTCAATTGTCAGTTTCCTGGTAAAGCATAAACACGATGTGCATGCAAGATACTCAAAGTGCATTTTAGTAAGAACTTTGTTATTTGTGAGAAAGATTGGATGAAAATTTAAATCAAGAATTAAGTGGTTTGCTGGTTTTTACATTTGATAAAGGAGATACTAAAAGCCAATTTGGTACCCAAACTTTTGCATATGATGAAATAACTGTCACCGTAACACAGCTCTTAATGTTGTTTTTGCAATCATCTTTTACTTTAAGTAAAAAAAACATAATGTCGGTCTTCCACATGGGTGCCAGAACCTGTGGTTACATCTAGCACACCAAGTCATGCTTATTGATATGTCCCCCCAGGCTGCGAGATGTCATTCACACAGAAAATAAGCTCTACCTGGTGTTCGAGTTCCTTCACCAAGACCTCAAGAAGTTCATGGATTCCACTTCAGTCACAGGAATATCCCTCCCTCTCGTCAAGGTAGGAGAGCGAAGTGTATCCAATACTTTTATTTCAAAGTACGCAGTGCTCTGACTAAGCCAGATGAATGTGCTTCAAAGTAAGTGGTAAACCAAATGGAAGAGTCCAATTGTTTTGTTTTACTGGCAGAAAAAAGCAATAAGACCATTCTGTTAGGAAGTTTACCTCTTGCTCTGAGTTAACATAGTGACCTGTAGTAAGT
Source organism: Coilia nasus (assembly GCA_027475355.1). Taxonomy (NCBI): domain Eukaryota; kingdom Metazoa; phylum Chordata; class Actinopteri; order Clupeiformes; family Engraulidae; genus Coilia; species Coilia nasus. The sequence continues at coordinate 35,772,101 of CM050211.1, forward strand.
GACTAACCCCCCAATGCAATCCATTGTTGTGTTCGCCAGGGGCTCTGGCTGTTTAGGAGTGTCTTTTATTAGATGTATCTGTCAGGCAGTTTTCAACAAGTTTTTACACGAAAAACCATTGAAACTGTCGTGACATCATAAATTTGTGACAGTTTTTGTTTGTTTTGTGTATTTGCAGAGCTACCTGTTTCAGCTTCTTCAGGGTCTGGCGTTCTGTCACTCCCACCGCGTACTACACAGAGACCTGAAACCTCAGAACCTGCTCATCAACGCCCAGGGAGAGATTAAACTGGCCGACTTCGGGCTGGCGAGGGCGTTTGGTGTGCCTGTCCGAACGTACACACATGAGGTGAGGTCACACAGATAATGATTCAGTCCAAAACATTGAGTGTTGGTGCAAATCTTTTGCACACATACAGCAGTGACTACTGCTGTATTTTACTGTGTCACATGTACATTACATTTCATGTACACTTATCGTAAACTAAACAGGGACAGCCCCCCTGTAACAGCATGGGGTTCAGTGTATTGCTAAGGGGCACAGTGGTTGTAGACACTAGAATTAAACTTGCATCCAACATCCAGACCAGCACCCACAGTCTCACTATGGGGCTCTCTCAACCTGCATACACTTGTCGACCATTATGATGGTACAATGTGCAGTTCTTGACATAGGCATGCAGTAGCTCAGTGGTCATCACCATTAGGTAGCAATTTAATAGAAAAACTGCACAGTGGGTAAAATTCTGTTGTAAAGTGTATTAAAACATTGCTACTAAATGTATTCCAACTGAAATGAACAGAAAGTAAATTGCCCTTTCTAAAGGTAATGCTTTGTAAAAGTGTCCCAAACGTTTAATTTGTGAATCAGTGGTGTGGAGATCCCTCTACTTGAAAAACATGCATCTTATGTCAGGAGGCTACTATCTCACTACGCTGCTATACTAAACTACACCATACTGTACCAGACTTACATGACATGTGCCAAAAGTTAAACTTAATAATGGTGTGAGGTAGGACACATGGTGTTGAGTTAGGTGGAAGATGCATATCTGTCAAACAGTTTTCTCATTCACATCTCTGTTCTCCTGAATGTGTTTCTTTGTTTTCCTCAGGTTGTGACGTTGTGGTACAGAGCTCCTGAGATTCTCCTCGGCTGCAAATACTACTCCACTGCAGTGGACATCTGGAGCCTGGGCTGCATTTTTGCAGAAATGGTATGTTCTAACCTAACATGCTTTCCTGTTTATGCACAGGCGTGCAGAGCCTCTATGGTGCTTGAGTAGCCCCCTTCCGCATTGACTGACACGTCCCTCCAAAATATTGTAATTGGTTGACTGGCCCTGTGAGCTGACAACCAGTGTTGGCCACTTCAGCGGTCTACTGTGGTAGGGTAGCTGGCAAAATGCTAGTTCATTGGAAGATGCTTTGCAAATCTCATCATATGTTTTGGTTACAATAATAGAGTTATCTGGTTAACAGAGTCTTTTTTATTTCTTATTTTTTTTTTAATTTTAAAAGTACATTGTAGGTTGTTCTGGGGAGTTTACTTGCTAATGTAACACAAACTGGCTAGCATGCACCACACAAATAATCTCAAATGTATAATTTTGGTTCCACTAGTTCCACAACTGGTAAGGTTATTAAAATATACAAATTGTTTATCAGTAACAAAGGGACAAACCAGTTGCATTAATATTTTAATACAGCAGTTTGTGGAGCACCTCACTCCAGTTGGAATGTTGGACAAAAAATGGAGAACTGAAAATCTATTTAAGATGGTATAGAGGCCGTTAATTATTATTAGTGGGTTGAAGTGAATTGTGCATGTAGATGACGTGAATTAAACCTGGTCCTTAATTTAGGCAAGTTCTAGCAGTATATTTCCTCATTGAAATTTACGTTCAATTTATTTCCTAGATCACCAGGAGAGCGCTGTTCCCGGGAGACTCTGAGATCGATCAGCTGTTCCGGATCTTCCGCACGCTGGGCACCCCGGATGAGAACGTGTGGCCAGGTGTGACGTCCATGCCCGATTACAAGCCGTCCTTCCCCAAGTGGGCCAGACAGGATCTCTCTAAAGTCGTGCCCCCTCTGGATGAGGACGGGAGAGACCTACTGGCGGTGAGAGAATGTCCTTAACTACTGTTCTAGATTTCTTGGTTCTACATGCTTCAAAGCATCTTGCCTACAAATTTGCAACCCATTTGTGAAATTGATCTAATTAAGCAATATAGTCTATGGACAACTGTAGAATGTAATTTGACAGTAAACCTGACACATGGGGTATTCCATAGCCAGCATAATGCTAAATCGGACATTCAATACAAAAACCTGTGGCATGTTGCACTAAATGAATCCTGGGAGAAGTAAGACCACAAAGGATCCAACTCCAGCGGCCTTGGCTGTGCAGAAAATTAAGTGAAGACTTGATGGGTGGATTTGTATCTATGTAATCTTACAAAGCTTTGCTATTTACGTTTATATTTGTTTCTTTTCTTTCTTTCAGCAAATGTTAATCTACGATCCAAACAAGAGAATTTCAGCCAAAAACGCACTCCTTCATAGATTCTTCCGTGATGTTTCCAAACCCATCCCTCCGTTAAGAGTCTGAAGAAGAGGAGAAGGACCAAGAGTGACTGACCAAAATGTACAGGTGTCCCCCTGGGAGAGACCCTGTTGTTTCGCATCACCTCATGCAAAGTCTGGGTCATCCTTTCGATTTCTCAGGTCGAACAGGACCGTGTAGGTGCCTTTTATGTCGGTTCAGATGCAGATGCCTTCTAATCGTTTCATCGTTTTTAAATCGTGATGCCAGCAGTACTTCTCCAACATTCCACCCAGTGCTAGGGAGGGAACAATTTATGGGTATGTGTTTATTGTTTTGTGGAAAGGGGTACGTGAATATCTATGAAAATCGCATTCCATAATTGCGTGGCCTGATGAGAAAACACTATTTGTGGGTTTTTAAATCGCCTTGGCTAATGTTTTTGTGCCCATGCCCCCAACCCCATGTCAGTACGTGTGACAGAAGAGAAATAGTATTTATTTTTTAAGAGGGGCCTCAAGAAATAGATTGTTTTTGTAAGTTTCTCATTCTAGTTCACAGTATTTTTCTAATTGTAGATTTTAACGTCAGTTTGACCGATTTTACCCATTTGATAATTATTCATAAAAATGTTGCTAAGTTTTTGTGTGTGTTTCTTTTTGTCAGTTACAATGCAAATTTGTACATTAATAATTGGTATTGTGGAGGCTTGCAGGGTTTTGGATATTGGACAATATATTGGTTATAATACTCAGTAACTTAAATCCAATTTTTAATAAATCTATTAAATGTGTAACCATTCGACATAAATTATGCCTTCAAAACAAGAATAAGCCACCAAATAAAAACACCATGCATTTCTTGCAGTCCAACTGTCAGACAGTCCCAGTACAACAGTAAGTGAACATCAGACACTGGGTACGTGTTGATATGTCCAGCCAGCCACCCTGACAATTTGGACTTTTGGTGAGGCAGAGAAGCTGTTTTAAATAGGAGATTTGAGTCAGAGCTGGCCCTCTTCATAAGCGCCATTTATTTGAGGTGAAAAAAAAATGGCAAGTTATGGACAACAAAATTCCAAATGTACAGTGAGCATCAGTTTAAGAAACGCATAGGAGTGTGGAATATTACCCTTTTACAATGGTTGGATCCTGTTGGAAATGTTGGTGATGTCAACCTTGATAGTAGGCCTAAGTCCACAAGACACTAGTTGGTTTGGATAAAGCCATTTACCACAGCAAGAAATGGGATTGTTATTAAACGATCTGTGTTGTGGCAAATGTCATGCTTGTGCTAAGCCCCCTCATTTTCTGCCTCTTCACATAAAAGTTTTCAAGGGACAAAGTCTCAAAATCAGTTACACTGAAGTCCTTGAGCTAGATAATCAAAGGCCAGTAAGGCACAGTGATTTTTGGCATGGAGTACCACCCTTGAGTTAGGAAATAAATCATGGCATTGTATCAATAGCTGCTAATGCCTATTATAGGGATGTACTGTATTACTTATGAATATGCTAACAGTCTTAACTAATAGATATCACCACAGAACTCCTAGATTATTTACATGAGGACAACACTTTTTCTATTGAACATTTTGTGTACATACATGTGGATGAGCTCTGATCTACTAAAATATGAGGCCATTTGCACACATTTTAGGCCCAGGGGCTTACAGCTTACAACTCCCTAGGTGTACGTTGAAAGTCCATGCAATATGATACAGTACACATACTTTAAAAGGACTATGCATTGTCCATGGTATGGAGGAAGGCGGGACTTGTCTCAATGCATGGTAAACCACATCTGGAGGGCTGTAGGCTTTTAGAAAATATAATAACTTGTATAAATTACTTTTTCGGCACAGGCTAAAGTGCATCACTCGTCCCCTTGATTCACCTACAATGCAGGACTATGTATGCTGGGAATAATATAGAAGAAGGGAAAATTAGTTAAACAGCATAAACTATATTGTCTAAAAGCCTATGCCTTCTACATGTGATTTAATATATCAGTCCAGTGTAGAGTTTCGGGTGAAATGCAACAGTAACCTCCAGCAATTTCATGCAATTGATTACATTTCTGTATAATAATTCCTCATGTACACACTTGTGTACACGTGTATTATGTGTATGCTGCTAGACGCCTTACTTTCCTTCGGGATCAATAAAGCAACAATACTCTACTTATCTATGATAACATTTCAGATAACTGCAGAATACAGAAAGGTGCCTGGTGCTAGTGCACTGTGCAGATCACACTAAACACTCACTAGTGGGCAACCAGCTCAGGACATAGCCTTTCAGATAACAGCCATACACACACATCTCTGTTGTGCAAACACGTTGGATATGGACTTATTTAAAACACTGGAAAAACCCATGTCACACAAACACACAAATGGACCAAAATTAGGGGGTTTGGCTCATGGCCTACTTGGCAAACCACACCGGATAACCCACAGAGAGAGGGAGAGAGAGATAGCCCATCATTGTATGCAATTACACTCCACGACAGTAGGGGCCAGGGGAGCTACCACACCCAGAGTCGACTAGATCTTACAGGCTCAACGGGATTGGTCAGAAACGCCGTGTGCTGGTAACATACAAAATGGCTGAAGTTGTGGAGATCCAGAAGCTGAAGGTGAGCAATTTATTCAAAACTGGAAACCAAACACACTGAACTGTTTAGCTTGCGTTCTCATATTGACGTTAATAAATGACGAAATAAGTAAAGTAATGAGAAGTCGTTTTTGGTGTCTTCTGTTTAGTCCAGTTTTTTGTTTGCTGCTAATCCATACTTGTCACAGCTAAGTCAGCATTAGCAAGGCTGCTAAATAAATGAGTCAACTTTACCAGGTTGTTAAAGGTTTGTTAAGGCATAGAGGTTGCACTTATGCTCCGTTACAAGAGTTTTATTGCTGATATACGTTATTTCACTACAGGGGGTACGGTAAATCAAAACATACCAGCCTAGCTGACCGTCGCGCTAGGCAACGTTAGCGTAAATGCACTGAAGTGGTCAGTTTTGGTCCTGGACAGTGTAACGCAAGTGGATAAAATCTGGTGTAGCAAAATTGCTAGCAAAACTAGAATTGTGTTTATATCTTGCATGCAAACTAGATGGTTATATCACTGGTTTTTACATCACACAAATTGCATTCAGCAACTATATTGTAAAGGGAGCTCGACTTTCCTGAAACAAGTTTCTGATGGCAGCTAAAACCACACATCGCGTTTGATAGAGCTGCCATTGTTACACCGAGATTATGTTATACTTACAATGGCTGATTCTGTTGTAGTTGGCTGAACTCAAGCAGGAGTGCGCTGAACGGGGACTGGACGCGAAGGGTAATAAAGCTGACCTGATCGCAAGGTTACAGGCCTACCTTGAAGAGCATGGTATGGATGTGTATTTGTTACTATCAAGTCTTGAGCTATTTGAAAGCAACCTTTTGTCCAGTCAGATGAGGACAACTCAGTAAATGCCCTATATGGACTTAAAACGAGTGATTTAATCTACTAATGGGCTCTCATTTGACCTGGTTATCTCATCCTACTGGATTGAGAATTGTTGATAAAAGTTAAATGATGGAGCAAAGATGTGTCTACTTAAACTTTGTGAAGAGAGAGTTTTTCCACCTCTGATTTCAGTGACTTCACACTTGTTTGCCAATTAAAGGAGAACTTCGGTGTAAAATGAAAATTGGCATGTTAAAACATCATACCGAGTTGGTATGTGTACTGAGGAGCAAAATTGATTTAGCCTGTTGCATTCAGAGTTTAACTATTTTTTATCGTTTGTCCCAGAAGGCTAACAATGGAAGTGGTAGGTGCCCTCAGACGAAGCATGCCGACTACGCTATTTTTAAACCATTAAAACAGCTCGAAGAAACTCCACACTCCATCGGTAGTACAACAAAGCCAATGACATTAAAAACGAGGCACTGAGAACTTTGTAAGTGTACACAACATTTATTAATAAAACAGTTTTGGAAAGCAGTACCTTGCTGTAGTTTCTCATCGCCGCCATGATGAAAGTCCAAACAAGTCGATTGTACCACCTCTCTTCCCATTCTTCCTGCTGGTTCATGTTTGTCAATCGACTGGTGCGGACTTTCATCATGGCAGCGACGAGAAACTACAGCAAGGTACTGCTTGTCAAAACTGTTTTATTAATAAATGTTGTGTACACTTACAAAGTTCTCAGTGCCTCGTTTTTAATGTCATTGCCTTTGTTGTACTACCGATGGAGTGTGGAGTTTCTTCGAGCTGTTTTAATGGTTTAAAAATAGCGTAGTCGGCATGCTTCGTCTGAGGGCATCTACCACTTCCATTGTTAGCCTTCTGGGACAAACGATAAAAAATAGTTAAACTCTGAATGCAACAGGCTAAATCAATTTTGCTCCTCAGTACACATACCAACTCTGTATGATGTTTTAACATGCCAATTTTCATTTTACACCGAAGTTCTCCTTTAACAGTAGTTGCTATAAGACACCATTTGGTGTTGACTTACTAATACAATAATAATGACATAATTGTAACAACAAACAATTTGTCATGACTTGTACGTGGAATTTTATGTTCTGTTTGTTTTGGGTTTTGTGCTCCTCATTTAAGTAGTATTACAAAATCAATCTAGTAACCACCAAGGTGTAACTTTGTGGACTTTATGGAAGGTTTTTTTTTTTTGCAGATGAGGAGGTTAATGAAGAAGAGGTTTTGGGTGATTTTGCAGAGGTAGGTTTTTTTTCCCCTTCTTCATCTGATAACCTGTAAGCTATACAATGTATTTCACTGTAACCCGCATGTGGACTGTAGTGTTCTAGGTAATACAGTTGTGCTTTAATTACTCTCCTTGTGTTACCTTAGGAGAGCTTCTGCAAGGATGAGGCCTCACCACCCAAACCTGTGAAAAAAGCTGCAGCACCAGAGACAGAGTAAGTATTGGTCTCCCCTTCACATTTTGTTCTTTTCCATTGTCATTAAATTGAGGTAATTTTTGGAGTATAGTGTATACCTTCAAAGAATAAGAATCTTGGAACTAATTTCAAACAAAAACATAAACATTTTAGTATATTTTCTTTTCAAAGTAGTTTGTAAGTTTACCTACACACAAGTCAACATGTGTGAAATGGTCTCAGTGTGTACGTCCATCCTTATTGGATGTCGTATTGTTAATGTTTTACATTATACACTACACTATTGATTGACTACATATACTGGAGTGTGTGGGGTTCGGGATTACTTTGAACCCCATTTCATACCATGATCGAGATGTGCCCTCCATCAGTGACTGCCCAAACTGCAGTGCTAGTCTTGCGACACTAGGGGGCAGGCCGTGTTCGTCCAAAAATACACTTGCGCCTCTCATTGTGCCTCAGCTGAGATTTTGCCGGTTTCCCTCCTGCTTTAGGGCTCCAGAGAAGAAGGTGGTCAAAATCTCTGTGCCAGACTCTGTTGGTGCGGTAAGAGTTTTTTTGTTGTTGTTGTTGTCGCTGCTTTAATTGTATCTGGCCACAGAGTTCTCATGGAACACAAAAAGTGCTTCCAACTGTACATAAAGTGTCAAAGAACTCCGTTTCTAGATAATGGGTGAAGGTCATAAAATCGTCTGAAATCGTATTAAGGCCTCTGGCATTTTCCTAAATATCCGTGTGGCACATTCTTGTGTCCCTCACACAGAAGCTGCAGAAGAGAGCAGAGCGGTTTAACATCCCACCATCAGCAGAGACCAAAAAGGCTGCCCGCGCTGCCAGGTGAGTCCTCATTTGTTGTGTGTTAGTGACTCACAGTGTAATGCTACACCCCAAATCCACCAATCAATGCAGCGAGGGTGGACTTGGGTTGAAACGCCCGAAACATCCACACTGGCACATTACATACCTTTTCAACATTACCCGGTGATCTGTTTACGCTTGTATTACCTTGTATACTTCACACCTCTCAAAGTTTTTGTGCTCTTTGTCTTTTGTACTCTTGGCTGACATTTAACTTCATTATCGGTTGGTTTGTGCTAGATTTGGAGTGCCTGTCACAGCATCAGCTCCTTCTCAAGGCACCGGTAGGTCACAATCCTTATTTGGTTAGTCATGGAGTTATTATCATAGTCATTAGTTATGTTTGCTGAGATCTCACAGCATCACAGTCAGTATAGATTTAATCATTTATGTGTGTCTCTCTTGCTTTTAAAGGAGCTGCCTCTATCAGTGCCAAAACCCCTGTAAGTACATACCTGTTTTGTTAACAGCTTAAGTCGTGAATTTGACATGAACTACACAATATGATGTTTATGTGTCACCATAGGAGTGAAGCAAAGGTAGTAAAATGTGAAAGTGCCTGCCACTGGTACAGGTGTCCTTTGTGACCAATTGTTAAAATGACAAATGAAGCAGTAGTGTACCTTTAGCCTTATAACTGCAGCACAGTATTGGCCGTCTGCAAAAACTGCATCCTTTTTCCAGTGGCGGATAAAGTTTAATGGATCCCCAGATACTCTTTTTTTAGGCACTTAGTCAGAGCCATGTAGTCTGGGTTTGGATTGCTTAAGTGCTCGGCCTTGTTCATGTGTTCAGTGTTTTTGTCCGCCTGACTCTCCCCCGGAAGGTAATACGTGTGGGTTTGCCTGTATGAGCTCTACCTGTTATTAATGCCTTTCAAAGTGGTATCACAAGCCAGAAGGGGCTCCACAGGAAGTCTCCAGCCACTCCCAGAACAATACCAGGCCCAGTGGAATAATCCCCACCTCAGCAACACTAACAGAGGAAGACTACTGAGTCAGAAAAAAATGTCTTTGTCATTCCCTCTGCTTGTGTAACATTCCTCTGACGTCCGCTGGGCCTACGGAAGTTTGTTCCTGATGCTGAAGCGAGTAGTGTGTTATGGCAGCACTGGGAGCATTTAGTTCGTGTACCATCAAAACCGGTGCCGCAGAATATTGCAGAAGGCACCAATATAATGCACACACCTAAATTGGCATTAGTCCAGTTCTGGTAGAATTAATTGGGTGATGGTTTTGTACACTGAAGTAGTTATGCACTCAAGACCAGTCTAGGAATAGCATTGCATAGCATAGTAGGTGAATGAACTGTATTTAAAAAGATTGAGTCCTAGGTGAACTCATGTTTTACACTGAATAGACTCCAAGCCTTTCTTACATGAGGATTGTCAGTGAAGTGTCCGTGACCTTCTGATATGTTATGCTGCTCACTGCATCGTTGACACAGGCCCAGTTTGAGTGTAGGTAGTGCCAGGTGTTGGCTCTGCTAATCAAGCTAATTTGTTTCCATACAGTGTGGAGGAGATGGTCCCCCGCATGCTTGGTGTGGTGACACTTATTTTCCTCTGTCCACATGGGTGCTGTGCATTGCTGTGGTGTGCAGTGAAACATGGTGTTCATGTGGGTAGGGTGTTGGCTGATATGATCTCTCTCTTTCTCTCTCTCTCTCTCTCTCTCTCTCTCTCTCTCTCTCTCTCTCTCTCTCTCTCTCTCTCTCTCTCTCTCTCTCTCTCTCTTCTCTTTCTCTTCTCTCTCTCTTTCTCTTTCTCTTTCTCTCTCTCTCTCTCTCTCTCTCTCTCTCTCTCTCTCTCTCTCTCTCTCTCTCTCTCTCTCTCTCTCTCTCTCTCCCTCTCCCTCTCCCTCTCCCTCTCCCTCTCCCTCTCCCTCTCCCTCTCCCTCTCCCTCTCCCTCTCCCTCTCCCTCTCCCTCCCTCTCAGGTCAGCGTGGAGGTTCTGAAGAAGAGAGCAGAACGCTTCGGAATGAATGTGTCCTCCATCTCCAAGAAGGTATTTATTAGACTTTTTATATATCAGCAAACCACAGATGCATCCTGTTTTTAGTTTTTGGATGGCAAAACAAAATCACACTTCTCACACATGTTTAGCAATACAGCTTTATTGTGACATAATGCTTGTAAAAAAAGGTTTTGTTTTTTAAATCACAGCTGCAAAATGATACCTGTTACAAGATTTTTTGTTGGTATGGTTGATGAGCTACACAGGTTGGCTCCCACTGGCTTTAGGTCTGGCAAAGGCCTTCAAGTCAGGGGTCATATACTTCTATTAGTGTTCATTTCCCAAATGAGAAATGGGAGCGTGAAGCATATTTCCCCAAATCGCATAAATACTCTGACGTGGTCACTTTGCCGCGCTCTAAAAATTGCTTGCTTGTGCGTAATAAATCTTGGCAGTTCACGCAGAGAGCTTGGGCACAGTCCAATATTGCGACTAATAAACCATAGCCCGACCACCCCCGAGCACTACATCCCGAACACTGCACCCCTCACCTGCCTTTCACTGTTTTTTATGATTATTTTGTCCTCTCCCTCTCCTCTGTCTCTTGCTCTCTTTTTCCTCTTTCTCTCACTCTCTCTCTCTTCCCACAACGGAAGCTGTGGTCAGTGGGGGGCAGATATAATAGCCCCTGGTTGGGGGTAAATGGCATTACGAGTGTGCAGCAAGAGTGGGGCAGCCCCTTTCACTGGAAGAGCCTTTGTGAGCTGTCGGAAGTGGCCCGCGCTCCGCTCTGAGGGGGGCAGGCAACAATGCCTGTTGTGTTGTGTAATGTCAGCAGTCCGCTTTTCCCTCCCTCCCTCCCTCTCTCTTTCCCTCCCTCTCTTTTTTCTCCCAGCACTCTCAGCCCTTCCTCCCATTTCTATCCTTCTTTCTCGCTCTGTCCCCTTTTCCTCTCTTCCTTCTCCTTTCTCTCTCCATCTCTCCCTCTCTATCTGGCCATTCACACCTGTCCTTTTCCCCTTTTGCTTGGCATGTAGCCGCCTGTTGTAGGAAGTAACAGGGCTTGGTTGTTAGGAATGTGACTGTCCTCTCCATCACACTGAGCACCATCACAGGTTCACCGGAAAAGTACCCCCTCCCCAGGCCCCACCAACCCCCTTTTCTACCGGTTAACGCCAGTGTGTATCTCTCAGTGCCGTAAAGCTCCCCTTGGATTTCCTTTCACCGCTCCACTGTGAGGAAATGCCTGTCAGATCGTCCTGGCTCTCTGACGTCAATGGGATGTCACTTTTGGGTTTCACATCCGGACCAGTTCGGTGTCCGTCGGCTCAGGCTTAATTCAGATGGACACTGCGAGGAGAAGGGTTCGCTCCCCTGGCAAGGTTTACTTCCTGCTGAAATGTCAGATGCTTGCGTTAGATACAGTTCACTGAATTCCCACACTGTCAGGTGCTGTGGGATTTGATGCTTGTGCGTGTCCACACCATTATTGATACGTCTTTATAAATATGAGTACTAGCTAAGTAACAAAACTGTTTAGTCACTCCTTTCTTGACACTGCTTAAATCTACTTATATGTAAAATCTTGTTCCTAAAGTAAAACTATTTGAAGATGAACCGATGGCTCCACTTTACATTATGCCTCCTCACCCTTGTACACATCACTAACATGCACACAACACACAGATAAACAGATCCATACACATGCAGTCTTGTCTTGTACCCCTGCTCGGGTCCTCTCTGCCCTGCTGGATTGTAGTGGTCAAAGATAATGGGAGGTGACAGGAGGGAGAATGGTTCTGTCAGCCACAGTAATTGTGGCAGAAGAAGGAACTGTCACTCTGGTCACCCCCTTGAGGGGGGACCCGGGGAGAGGCACAGGCCAGAGAGATGAGCTCATGCTCCTTGGTGGGGGTTCTCTAGCATCATTTAGGGTAATGTTGGGAGGCAGTTTTAGGCCTAACAAATGTTATGGCTAGCTTATATTACCTGGAGCTTAGGGTAGTTTAAAAAAATCAGAACTAAAGTATTAATGCATATTTGGTTTTCATGGATTGTGTATTTATACTTTTGCATTTAATATAAAGGCTGATGTAAAACATTGTTAGATTGAGGTAACTTATGCAAGTATTATTTTATCCCACTGAACTGGTTTTGCATGTCTTCATGTAGACATCTTACATTTTAATGTATATGACTACCACCAGACATGATTTTTTTTCTTGTGAGTCTCCAAAAGCTAATTGAGCTGCATTAAATGTGTAGGCCCCTCAAAAGGTCTACCATGAACAGAATGCACCATTGCATTTCCCTGGCCAGAATAGGGGCAAATAGTAAGACTCGAGTGAGTGTGTGTGTGTTTGAGGGTGAAGGGGAGAGAGGGAGGGTGTGTGTGTGTGTGTGTGTGTGTGTGTGTGTGTGAGGGAGAGAAAGAGGACCCCTTATGTGGTCAGATTTCCATGGAGCCCTCTGGTAAATGGTGAACCTCGTAAAGCACTTCAGCAGTCGATGATTTCTCCTCTCCTTTGACACAGGTTTTATTTGAGTACGGGAGGGGTTTGGACGTGGCTTTTACACGTGTGCATACACACACACACACACACACACTAACAAACTCTTGCTCACACACAATTTGCTCCTCGCTTGTCCACCCTGGGCCTTAAGAATGGCAGTCTATTGTCTAAGAGTGAAAGGCTCTTGTTTCAGCTGTGTAACGAACTCAAGAGCTCCCTCCACACAAAGAGGGCTGCCAAGCCCCCCACCCCCCCCAAACTGTTCTTGTTCAAGTGACCAGGACCGATTAACTGTTCTCCTGCTATAGTGAGGTGTGTCTACTTTCTCCTGTCACCATAACTTTCCAAATTTGTCATGTTGAAATTTCTCTTCAAAGTGTTTTAAATTGTGGTTTACCTACACTCAGCACCATAAGTTGCAGTTAAAATGTAGCATGGCAGTGATCTGCTATTTGTAAATGTATGGGTAGTTACAGGTGGTTGTCCCTAGCAACTGATGTTGAACTGAAGGTCTGTCTGTTAGTTGCATTTAAGTTTAATTTAATCATTAGGCCTAGTAGTGTTAAACTTGCCATTTTGAGGACATTTTTGAGTTTAGAGTTACTTTTTCTCATAGAAATGTTACAGGATCTATTTAAAGACACCAGGGTGTTTTCTATTGATCTATTTAAGCAGTAATGTGGTCCTACAGAGGCAATCCAGTAGGCACTTTACTTATCTCCTCTCTCCCTTACACATGCATGTTGAACATTTTTAGTTACAGCTGTGTGTTTGACGCTTACTGTTTCCACTGGTGCTCACACTGGCAAACAAGAGGAAGGGAACCAATTTTTGGGGCAGCACTCCAGAAATCAGCAGAAGGAGTTAATGGGGTGATGGTCAGTCACTGGGTTCAGTTTGAGGTTGAGGGTAGAACTTTGCCCATGACTCAGAATGAACGCCTCTCGCCACCACTTAATTGCCCCCCCCCCCCGCACCCCTGCTCTTTGCCCTGTGTCATTCCCTACTGCACTCCCCCCCCCCCCCCCAACCCCCTCTTCATCTCTCCCTGTCCCTGCTCGCACATTCTGTGTTCACTTGCGCTTTCTCGTTGCATGAGGTCATCGTTTCAGCTTTCTGCCAACTAACCTACTTTGGAGAGAGCAGTCAATTGCAGCTTCCCCAACAAGACTTAGCACTCTATTAGGTCTTTTGTTTTTTCTCCCTCCTGTCCAATTTATTACGTAAGCTTTTTAAATGTTATCAAATTGGTAGGAACCCCGCTCATTATTGGACAACAATAACCTATTGTTAACATTGTTTCCTTGCTCTGCTCTTTCTGGTTCCATTTGTTGTGGGGTCACAAAGGCTTCTAGACGAAAATGCACCACTGTTTCACTGCTCATGCTTTGTGGCATTTTAAAGAAGCGAAAATTTACTTTGTCTATATTGTGGTCTTCATCTCCTTATGTGTTATTTAGATTTAAACCTTCAAGATTTTTGTGAATTAAAAACGGCATTGGTCCAAGAAGGGGTCCCTGTTGCACTTTTGATATCCAGCCAGAACAATGTTTAAGCCTATTCAAGTACAGCAGTGCTTGCGTGCTGTTACTTTTTGAAAGGATATTCAGTCGAGGGGAGGTTCCTAATTACCTTTCACTCCATTTAGTCTTATAAGTTTATTTTGCTCTAAAACATTACTTCACTCTACAATATCTGGAATCTAGCAACAGCTATGTGTGTATTTTGTTCATTGCCTTTAGCTTGGCTTTGAACACAATTGATCCTCTTAAGCTATTTGGTATGCTCCAAGTCATAGGTAGTAAATTAGCCCTATGTCACTGGATATTGGAGTTTTTAAGAAAACAAAGTTCAAACTGTCAGTCAGCAACGCCATGTCATGCCCTTTGACCCTTAACACTGGAACTCAACAAGGTTGTGTGTTATCTTCTCTACTTTTTTCCCATTTACACTAATTAAGATCTCACCACCACTGAGTGAAGTATTTCCAAGTATTTTGCAGATGACACTACCATCATCGGCCTCAGTACTGCAAAGAGGTGAATTGGGCTGTAGATTGGTGCACCAACAACAAGCTTCAACTCAGCACATCAAAAACAAAGGGAATAGTTGTGGACCTGAGGAGGAGGGCTGACATCAGTGCTCCTATTAATACACTTGATTAGCCCATAACTTTTTTGCAGACCTTTGGCTCCTAAATTTCTTGGCTCTTACATCAGCAACATCAGAAGTAACACTCAGAATAACAGCACTCGTATGAAAAAAAGCAAAGCCTCTACTTCTTAAGGCAACTGAAGAAGTTTCATTTCTATAAAGCCATCATGGAGAGTGTCATCACCTCTTCCATCACTGTCTGGTATGGAAGTGCAGACAGTTGTACAAGGGGAAAAAATGAGAAAATTGTGACAAGGCCTCAGACATTATTAGTTGCGACCTCACTCCAGTTCATTCTTTGTACTCTGAGCACAGCTTAAACCGAGTCTTCAAAATAATCAAGGACCCTTCTCATCCATGTGACGACATGTTCCAACTTCTGCCCTCTGGAAGACAGTTTAGGTCCAGTTGTACAGAGACAACACCTTTCAGAGACAGCTTCTTCCCTTCAGCCATCAGACTCCTGAACACTGCTAAACTCTTCTGAATGAGCTGCTTCTTATTTATTTTGTTTTTCTTTCTCCTTGGACTGAGCTACCGTAACAACAACAACCATCACCAACTTTGTTGTGTTGTCAATGAAGCATTATCCATCCATTCACCTATCCATCCATCCATCACCCCAAAGAGATTAGTTGAGGACTGGTAATTTGTACCATGTTGGGCAGGTGTATGTTGTCGGTGGATTTAGTGGTTATTAAATAGATGTTTTGCCTCTGTCATCATCTCTGTTCAGAGTAAAGTGAACCTTTTAGAAAACCTTGAGAAAATTGGCAGGTTGATGTTGATGTAAACCAGGTGACTTTCTCTATTTATAGCCTTTTTCTTTTTAAGCAGTCCTATAATGAGCCCCTCTTCTCCCTACCCCCCACAAAGCCTAATAAAGAGCTCTCCAGATATTATGTAATTACAGTTGCAAAAGCCAAGTCAGAGGTGTGTGGTATTTGCAGATTCAGGGTTGTGGGGATACATTTTCAACCGGTGAGTGCACACAACCCCACCACACATTTTCGTCCTAAATCTCATTTCCTCGTGGGGTTCATTACAGTGGGGGGCAGGGGATATTTTTAGGGATTGGAGGGGAGGGGGTCAGATGCCTAATGAGGGGGCCCCCAGGATGGAGCACATAGTCGGACCAATCTCACCCTCCTGCAGACCTGACAGCATCTGGGGAGCCGGGCCGCCCCTGACGTGATTGTTCAAATTACTCATTATGAGAGTGGCAGCGGACAGAACCCTTCTGGCAGCTGCTGGCGCAAAGGAGGAATGAGGCGAGGGGTTGCAGATTAGAGGAGGTGGAGGATAGATGTGGGGGGGGAATAAAGAGAAGGTGAAAGGAAGTGGGGTAGAATCGGACAGAAAGAACTGATGGGACCCACAAGGAGAGATTAATTTTGATGGGTTGACAATTATAACTGGAGCTGATGTCAACCTATAGTTGAGGGAATGATCAAGCTCTGAGGAGCAACGATAGATTTTTTTCCAAGGGGTGTAGGTGGTGGTTAAAGGAATTAACTACACTCTGAGGTATCCTGGCCTAACCTGGTTTGCTTAGAACAATGCACCATCCACTCTGAATGGGATTTACAAGTGCAAGATGTACTTTTCACACTTAGCAAGTCATGTTCTGCCTCATAATACTGTAATACAGTCTTCACAGTTGACATTAATACATGGAATTACAATCATGTAAACAAAAACGTATTGACGTATGACGTTGCATTGTTCTAATTCAGTCTGATTTACACCGGACACCTCTTTTTTTATCAAGAAAGGCAATTTATGATTGGGCTAAAAAGCATGAAATGAATGGTTTTGATGAGTAACTGGATGCTGATATAGGCAGTTCAGGCAATATTTGTGGTACATATGAAGTCAAATGTCTTTCCTCCAAGGTCGTTTCATTTCCTGGCTGTTTTGCATGGCAACCAAGAAATTCAGAAATACCTAAATACATTTAATTAAAGACATTTAATCTCTGCAGATGTCCTTAAAATGCACCGCATTTGGATAAAAAGGATTGGATTTTAATATTAGCATTGCTAATATGCGCCATTTTGTTAGATTGGCCTGGGCACGTCCATTGGGAAATGCAAGCGCTACAAGTCCACTAGATAAAGATGGGGGGGAATTTTGTGTGTGTGCTTGTAAGATGGCAAATATAGGCATGTTCAACTGGCAAAATGGAATGAGAGTCCATGCAGTAGGTTTTCCTTACCTACCATTTACCCTTTGACCTCTTGGGCAGGCAAGTTGGAAGGAGGTGACGAGTGATGTTGGCCTAGGAGCCTTTTTTTTTTTTTTCCTAGATGGCCTTCTTGCAGTGTGGGGGGTTGGACGCCTGGCAATGTTTGTGTTTGTCTTTGGACTTGGGGAGTTGATGAATGTGAAGATGCCAGCGTTTTGATGGGGGTAATTTCAGCGTGACGGGGCCCTCGGCCAGCCAATGAATCAAAAGGGGCTCCGGCCATCGGGCCAGCCAGTGGGAGAGGAGGAAGAAGGCGGGTGCTAGCCCAGAGCATAGGTCCCGACACCCCACGTGAGTGACCAGGGCTGCGGGGGGTCAAGTGTGACACATCATTATAACAATGTTGATTTAGTGGGGGCCGCTGCGCAACAGACCCCCTCCCCAGGGGCCCGATTGGGTGTGTGTGTGTGTGTGTGTGTGTGTGTGAGGAGCAGTGGACAAGAGAAGGGGGCCCACCGCTCCTCGTGGCCCGATGCAATCAGTCGACAGCTTGCAAATCGGCCCCTCACCCTTCTCTCAAATCTGGAGACCTTCCCCCCTCTCTTCATCTCCTCTCTCCTACCACAGAAGAGAACTATGAAGAAGGGACATCTTCCTTTTTTCCTTTGTCTTCCTCGATTAAAAAAAAAAAAAAGTCACACTATTTACGCCCTGGTATTTGTCGGTGTGCTGTTTTTTATTGGCCATCTCAGCTGCATCTCGGGGTTAAAAGGGCCAAAGTGGAACGCTTGCTCCTTTTTGTGCATTTTGTTGGAGCGTTTTGTTTGTTTTCATTCCCCCCCTTCTCCTTCCCCTTCCCTCCATACCCCCCTATCCTCTACTCCCCCCCCCCCCCCCCCCCCCCATCCCTGTCAGAATGTCCATGACCCCTCACCCCTGAACCGCTGGGTTGGATTTGTTCTCTGTAATGTCGAGATTAGTTTTGACAATCTGCAGTTGTATTTGGGGGTCAGGTGAGCACTCCTCAGTTTGACAGGGGTCTAGCTGGGCCGTGTCAGGGCTTTTGGACTCTCCGTAGGGCTCTCTGCAAACAAAACACATTGCCATGAACATAGTAAATACACTCTGTCCTGAGGCAACTCACGTTTTGTATTTTAGTATTTTCTTTAATAATGGTATTTTTTTCTGTCGTAACTTGAAATTTCAAACAATGACCATTAAGTTCCACACGTGGGTTTCATATTTGTGGGTTTTTTTTTTTTTTTTTAAGAAAAGAAACCTTTAAGGATTAGCCCCTGTTCTCTAAGGCCAAGGTGGTTGGATTTCACCCCAAACTTGATCCCCCGTCCTCCACCGGTGACCTTGCCTCTTGAGGGTGGGGGGATGGGGCCGTGTGTGCCGGGTTGTGGACGGAGATGAACAGATTAATGAGACTGACATGCGTGCGGCAGGCAACCAAGATATATGATGCGGTGCTGAAATTACCTGAAAAAAAATACACTGGATCTCTTCGCTTCAGTAGACCCACGGTTGATTGCGTTCGCCTTGAATGAATCATCCGATGTTTTACCAAAACAGCCAGGTCACACATCAACCTTATGAAGTATGGACTGGTAACACGGTTAGTGCATGGTGTCAGATTTGGTCTTAAATTGTACCCATAGAGTTGGATAGGTGTTTGATGCAAATAATTTCTATCCTCGCAGGATAAAGTCATCCAGATAGAGTATCATTGAGTCTTTGTGTCGGTCTTCTTTCTTTCATTTTTCTTTCTTTCTTTCCTTTCTTTTCTTTATCCCTTCCTCCTTCTCTCCCTTCTTCCTTAATCCCCCCCCCATGCCCCGCACTCGATCCCTTTCAGCAGCTCATTTACTGGAGTAGCCAGGAGCCACCTGGACCCCTTCACCCAGCCCTGTACTGAATGCATATTAAGCCACCACTCATGTCACCTAAGCGCTCTTGCCCACCGCACACACACACGGTCCCCCCCCCCTCCATAGCATGACGTTGGCCTTCACCTTCTCCTCTGCCACATCTTTTGCACACACACACCCCCTTCCCTAAACCCCCCCCCCCCCAGCCCTAGCCTGCCTGCTTCCTGATTTAAATTTGTGTGGGGTGTCACTGATGGGGCTTTCCCTGATGTCATGATTCTGATTGTTGCCCCCCTCCCCACCCCCCGACTACTCGGCCCTCCATCCCAACCCCACCCCACTCTGCCCTGCCTCACCACTACACAGCCTGCCCCCAACAAAAGACAATCAAGGCCCCCACCACCCACACCCCTCTTTGCATTTGCCATTACTCTATCATGCATGCTTTAATTTGAATTGAAGGCACCAATTTAATCTCTCTGAATGCCAGTGTCCAGAGTTGGTCATTCGTCATTTTCAGTGCGTGCTTTAAATAAATGTTCCCTGCAGCAGTCGTTCGCTCTGTTTCTGTGAGATGGGGAAATGGTAAAGATGGCATGTTGGTGAAAGTGTTGACGGCAGGAATTTTTTTTTTTTTTTTTTCTCATCGTCCTGCTCATTACCGAGGCGAATTTTCTTGACCCTCACTTTGTTTCCTTCTCACATCTCTGCCTCTCTCTTCCTCCCTCCCTCCCTCCCTCCCTCTCTCGCGGCCTTCTCCTCTCTCATTCACTCACTCACTCTTTCTCACAGTCATTCAGAGTGAGGTATGGTGACCATCTGTCCTCCTTTTCCACACAATAAAGGTCTCTTCATGACACGTCACATAATTACAGATCCTCAGCAAATCTCACTGCAGCTCCGCTCTCGGTGGGAGTGAATTTTGGGCAGCATTCATGTCCTTGTTCGTCTACCGTCAAGCACACACAAACACGTTTATTCAGATTTACAACATCGTTCGTCATAAACAATGAAATTGTAAGGAGAGGCAAGAGAAGGATGGATGGATGCAAAGGATGCATTTTGAAGTTCAGATCTGGATTGTTTTGCTCTTGAGCTTGAAATACAAATGAGATGTTTGGGGGGGGGGGTGGGAGGTGTGTGTGGGGTGGGTGGGTGGTGCTGGGGCATTTGGGTGCTATGTGAAATGTAACAGATGTGTCATAAGGCCTTAACTTTTGGCAGTGGGCACTGGGGAGACTTGTATAAACCAGTGAAAAATCCGCTCGGTCCACCACTCTTCTTGGCCGGGGCCGTGTGCATTTATACTCATTAGCCTGAAGAATAACTGTCACTAATTCAAACTGCTCTAGAATGGCTCGGTGAATAGAGGAGGGGAGAGGCCTTGGAGTCTCAGTGAGGCCCTGCATTTGGCCCAATATTGTTCTAGGAGGCGAAAAGAAAACAGAACGAGAAAAGAGAGAGTGGGAGAAGTGCGGAGGGGAGGGGAGGGAGGGAGGGAGAGAGAAGAGGGGGAGTAGAGCATGCAGAAGCAGGGGGGGGGGATGAGAGGGGGAGGGGAGGGGTGTGTGGGGGGACTTGCTTCTGCAAGTGAGTGAAATGAACTTGATGATCTCGACGGATTAAAATGAGATTGGCCAGCCCTGTATCAAGTGTCCACAGTCCAGAGCCCATGACAGAGGGTCACCCTTGACTTGGCCTCCCCCCCGCAGAGCCCCCAACACTGGCCTTGTGAACCATGGAAGACCCGTGGAGCTTTTCAGTCGTGACACAACACACTCCCTTAAAGAAACGCTGCCTATTTTATATATGCCACACTGTAAAATGGCCTCCGTTCTCAAACCCTCTGCACTCTGGTTGAACGTTTCCGTTATGGGGGGCGCAAAGGAGGAGGACGGAATTTGGCAGTTTGTGTGTGTGTGTCAGTGAGAGAGAGTGTGTGTGTGTGTGTGTGTGTGTGTGTGTGTTATATAAGGGACCATATGTAGAGCTTGTGCTGAAAGGCTACCTCATGTTCATTTTAAACTTTTACCATTTACTTTGGCATCGTCTGGATGTGTGTGTAATGCCTGCAATGGATGTGTGTAAGAGCATATATCAAAGCCTAACTATACTCAACTGTAGTTTTGAGCAAATACTGTCTTGTAGTTTTTTTTAACCTACGCTGTCAGTAATATGAATATAACATGAAGACACAGTAATGCTACGGAGAGTCAACATACTCATACAACAATAGGGCGAAGTGCACATAGGCCCAACGTCGGAGTTAGGCAGTGTCGGGGCTGCCTTTAAGCCGCTTTTGAGCCAAATTTGGGAGATTTGGGAAGCGCGGCCGATATCAGAACACTTCTACCGTAAGGTTTTCAGCCAATTAAGCATGTTGAAACAGCAGGGAGGGCCATCGGTAATGGGGATCACTCTCATTGGCTGCTTGATTTTAGCATGTCAGTGATGAGGATAACTATTTGTACACTTACAGTTCCCAATGCCTCGTTTTGAATGTGGAGCAATTTCAAGTTTTTTTTAATGGTTTAAAAATAGCTATATCTTCGAGCTGCCATGCCTCCATGTTTCAGTAGCTGGCGTTTGACCAAGGTAGGCTACAAGCTGTAAAAACAATATTTCTAATAAACGTTTTGTACACTTACAAAGTTCCCAATGTTTCATTTTGAATGCCAGGGCCCTTGTTGCGTTACCAAATAAATGTGGAGCATGGCTATATCTTCAGGCTTACATCATGCCCTGATCAGTAGCATTGTGAGCCTGTTCTACAGAAACGCTAAAAATAGTTTAGTTCTGAATGCAACGGGTTAGTCGAATTTTGCTCCTCAGTAAACATACCAACTCGGTATGATTTGACATGCCATTTTTCATTTTACACCGTAAAGTGGCAGGTTTTCCTTTAACGTGACACGCCCTGTGCCTGTGTAGTGGGGCTTTGATGTATTTCATCAGTAGAACTCTCCTGACAATGCAGCATCTGGTCAAAATACATATCTTTGGAACATAACAGGTAAACATGGCTAACTGGATTACCTTATTTACTTAAAAAATGAGATTATATGGACAATTTGTAGTAAATTAACTTTACAAGCAGCCTACATTGGTGGTGTTTTCGTGGTAAGCATGCTACAAACAACAGTAGTAAATGCATAGAAATTCCTTTCTTGCAAGCGCAGGACGTCTGTGATTGTTTATTGTTGGTGCAGCCCGCAATTGCCACTTTTCTAAGAAAACTCAAGATGGCTACAGACAGTAGCTGGCAGTCAGTGTCGTGGTTAGTCTTCTGTAGTCTTTTTTGGTGTGTAGAGCCCTGAAGGCCTGACTGTTTATGCTCTTCACTTTTGCCACCATTGAACTCGGATGACCAGATGAGGTTGTTTTTTTTTTGTTTCTGTTACAAAAATAAATCATCTTGTTGTCATCCACTATCCCGCTTTCATATGCGTGCCTTCTTTTTTGGGAGGTTTTGGAACGATAATAAACACCATTGCCACCTTGTGCTTTTGGGGAAGTCCACAGATGTGGGACGTTTGGGATGTAGGTGCAAAGTGGGGGTGGGGGGTGGGTGGTGTTATGGAGAGTCGATGGTGATATTGCTGGTTCCTCTCCAGCCTCAACCAGAACCGAGGTATGGGGAGTGCTGTGGTGGAGTGGACCTCAGGGGGTCCTGTTGTTGGAGGTTCGACCTGTGACCTGGAATCTGTTGGTTTGTTCTCGTTGGCGATGCTTTGCCAGAACTCTGTGTGTGGAGGAGCGCTCCCGCCATGTCCTCATATAACCTCAAGCCAAAATCGCCACAGCAACACTTCTACATTCGCCATGAGCCATAACTCTTCAGTGCAAAAAATAAACACATGGGGATTATACCATGTGGTAGGTACAAGAGAAAGATTACAACAAAACAAATGGCTGGAAATATCAGTAGAGAGTATACTAGTTAAATATTGTAATGTAAGTAATGTAATATTTAAAACCTATTGCAAGGTGTTGGTTCATTCGGCCCCTTTTTATCTGTCTTGTGCAGGTTGAGGAAGATGAGAAGCTGAAGAAGAGGAAGGAGCGGTTTGGCATCTTGACGAGCGCTGCCGGGGCGGCTGTTGGTGAAGACGCTGAGGTGAGCGAGCGAGCAGGCGAGGGTTCAGCACCTGACCTGCTGCTGCCTGGTGCCAACCCAGCTGACTGCCCCAATTAAGGGCCGCTGGGTCCAGCAATCCAAAACAGGTTTTAAAAATGTTTTTCTTGATCTAGGTGATTTTGAATATCTTGAGCTGATTTTATTAAAAGATGAATCTTGGGTTTATGTTAATGTAGCAATGTCTGCTCTACTCAATAGAATTACCTTTAAGTAAAAAGTTAGGGTTACATTTAGGCCAGTTTTAGATTTGGCATAAAGGCACTTTTGTAAGAATATACAAAAGGTACAGCAATTTTATTAATAATATTAAATATATCTTAATTGTCTTTTGTCTCTGAAGAGAGAACACCTGTTAGATATTTCTAAATATTCAAGAATAAATACCCATAAATAAAAAAAGAAAATAAGATAGAAGCTCTTTAACCCCAAAGTATAAAATAAAAGCAAAGTTTCAAATAAAATGTTTAGAAGAAAAGAAATAGTCTTTTTACCTGGGTATGTAAGGTGTATAATGGGTCATTGTAGGTGTAAGGGTTTGTCTGTGTTTAGGCAGTTAAAGTACACTATGTGTTGGTTCAGGTTGAGTTGCAGGGTCTTCAATCCAGCGGGGGGGGGGGGGGGGGTTCTAGGTTTGGAAATCCATGGGTCTGACTCGCCATCCAGTGTTTCAAGTAATGTCACAAAAAGCAATCGGAAGTTCAAGATATACACAAACATTCTATCTTCCAAAACAGGCAGGAAAAAGATGTAAAAGGTCTAAACAAGATAATTGGATAAAAAGGGCTTCAAAAGGATGAGATTTCAAGTTTTAAGAATATTTCAGGAGAGATGAACAGTGCTCGTTCAAGTGATTTCAAGTGTTTCAGGGGAAGTCTTGAGTGGAAAAACAAACCTGTCACTTTCAACCAGATCGAGAAGAGAGATGAAAATACATATCATGTAAATTCAGTCTCTTCGGGTTTCAGTTTAAGCTTTGATATTTATTTATTTATTTATTTATCCATTTGTTTACCTATCATGATTGAACTCTGACCATTCTAATACTAAAGTTAGCCTATGGTCTTAGTAACCAAACTCTAAGGTGGGTTAAACCAGTATGGTCATTGTGTTTTTCCCCTGTTCTTTTCAGGCCAAGAAAAGGAAGCGGGCAGAACGATTTGGAAACGTATGAAGTCTCACGGAACTTTTTTAACTTTATAAAAAGTTCTTTTATTTTTGTATTTTTTTAAAATATAGGTAGTCGTTTCTTCCAGTAATGGACAAAGCTCTGTGTGTTAATTCTGTGCATTGGTTTGTAAATTAAACTTAATCTCAGTATGTTGTGCTTCCACATCATGCCGTGTGTTTTCTTTCTTTTTCATTCTTTTTGGTAATGGGTTGAAGATGTACATGCCAGATTATTACAAGTTCTAACTGTTTCTCAAGTGTAATTTACATCATATGTGGTTTGTGATCCATCCAATGAATAATTTGTCACCCATTTTCATTAATAAATTTTGATACACTTTCAACTAAACCCACTGGTGTTTTTTTTATATGTTGTTAGATTAGTATCCTGAACAAGTTGCTGAAGTTGTCTGTTGCCATAAGTTGTTGCTGTTGTTTAACCTTCCACTGCCACCCTTGAAACACACACACACACAACCTGCAAGGTTCAATGTGTGTAAACTTAACACTGCTTGTTTCAGTGCCAGGAACTTAACTTGCCCAAACAGATTGAGGACAGAAATGCTGCTTTTGTGTGTGTGTGTGTGTGTGTGTGTGTGTGTGGAGGGGGATGATTCTGGGAGGATCAGGTACAGCTGCAGGCAGGGGATTGGGTCCTGTGGCAGGCACAAGTATTTGTCCCCCAGGCCTTGGTGAGCGTGCTCCTGCAAAGTCCTGGGTGTTGGCCCTGTGCGTAACGCCATAGTAGGACAGCCCTCCCCTCGGCTTTCCTCTGGGAACCAGGTGGTGCTGAGCTCATTGTGAAGCCCTCACTCAGCCTCGTGACAGCTGTCAGTCAGCAAAGGCCACTTTGCTAATTGCCCTTGCAGCTGTGAGAACCCCATCTTTGCCCCCCACCCCAACCCCTCTGGGTCATTTTCCCGCTTCATTTAAGTGGGGTTACAGGATTACTTTAACTGGTACAGGTTGAAGTACCTGTCTCAAAAGACAAACTGTGTCTGAGTGATTTTTAAAAAATGCAGTTTGAAAGGTTGAACAGAAACAATGCTAGAAGCAATAGGTTTTGTGTGAAGCCCTGCTACATACTGCATATCTACATCACTGAATCTTTGTAATCTTGTACAACTTTGAGTTGACAAGTGCTTAAAGTAATGTCCCACAAATGCCCCCCTTTTACTTAAAGGACTATGTAATTGAATTCATAAAATAATGAAGTACAGTACTTGCATAAGTATTCAAATCTCTGTGCCTTTGAGTTCAAGGTAGAGATGCATGACATTATGATCAAATGATCAAGATGTAATTTACTTGAATGTAATGAATCATAGTAAATCAGCTATGACTGGGTAGATTTTCTAATGGCAGTGAAAATCACCACGTGTAAGACCACAGTAGAAAGGCAGGCCTGGAAATACATGAGATATAAAATCAGAAGTCAGAAAAAAAAGCTTCCAAAATTGTTCAAATCCATATGATGTACACATGAGCATCATTGGATTCATAAGACGAAAGTGGACGTTGCATCACAGTGTCCAGATGTTCTTTACCACAAGCCAAGCCTTGTAGCTTATGTTAACTCATGAGGAATGTAAGTAAGTCCAACTGTAGAGTTTGAATTCAGTGGCTGGAACTGTTGCGAAAATGTAAGTCGACAGCTTAAGAGTTGCCCATACGAATGCTCAAAAATAGGCTATTGCTCAGAAAATTGCATCAGATTATGGAAATACCTGTTGCAGTGTGTTGGAAAACTAAGGCCTGACTGAGGGACAAGTCAAAAGTAACACAGGACTAAGGTGAATAATTTAGGATTGCTCTGTTCAAGCCCTAAACCGTAATTGCCCTAATTGTCAATCGGTGACATCACAGTCCAGGCCTGCCATCTTATCACCTTCATCAAATTTTGGTAACACTTCATTTTAATGTTCACTTTTGCAGTGTATCTGCATGGAACAACATTTAACATTATGTATTTACTCTGTACATACCTACCACTACCCCTGATTACAACCCCCAATATAACCCTGAGATACAGTGTCAGTACGTAGTGTGACATGTTGTTGTAAGTACGTAGTGTTGCATGTTACATGTAGATACACTGTAACAAGGACCATTAAAATAAAGTGTAACCCACATTTTACAAGAGGGGAAAGCCCTGCTAAGCACTACGCAAGGTGAACTAATTTAATTTATAACAATTGTGTATTTTTTTCTCACAAATATACAACAAAAACACATTGCATTTATATAGAACTTTAAAGTGAAGGGGGATCTCACTTAAAAACACCATATGTGTTCGCAATGATAATAATGTTTGGAAAATAAATATGTGCGAGTATCTTTTGCAACTGTAAAAATGGTGATAACTTGCAGTAGGTTTGAATACTTTTTCAAGCTCCTGTAGATCTACATCAATCATTTAATGAGTCATTTAAATCATTACTGCATAGATGATTGTTTCAGCTGACAACAAGTTATTTAACCCTTACTGATGTAGTAAGTAGCTTTTCATCACCAATCACCAATTAACATTAAGGGACAAGGTTACTGGCTGGTGTCTCTTACAAAAGGTTTCCAGAAAACTTTTTCAAAGAGGGACTTGTCCAATTCTCAAGCTGAGTCGAGCTCATCTGCATGTCAGAGGGGTGTCTGTAGTTGCTGTAGCTATTGCCTGAGGTGTCGTAAAGTGTAAAGTGTGCAGCGCTATTGCAGGGCAACTTTTTCCAAGTACAGAAAAGAAACTGCTCTCCCTTTGATATCTGTCCGGTCGCGGAGACACACACACTCGCTGATGAGGGTGTCCCACGGTTTCACAGACCTTCTAAGACTGGCCTCCCCTCCACCCCACCCCACCCCACTCTACAACCCTGGCCCTTCCCCCCACCCCCCCACCCCCCCTCTTTATGACTATTGCAGCAATTATAAACGGCCACTCCCCTTCCAGCCGCCCAGCTCTGCCATTTCTATGTCTATTTTGCATCGTGCCTGTTTTTGTATTGAGGGGTGTTTTTGTATTGAGGGGTGTTTTGTCATCAATTGTAGAACACTTGGTTGCTGTGGGGCTCACATTTATCAGTCATTCATACAGTGGCACAGTCATTTTTGTGCGTTATCAATGAATATAATTACAAAACCTTACATGTGACAATATAAGTGAATGGCAGTGGGAGGGTCTTAGACCTAAGGTTTACAAGATCTTTCTAATGAGCATCATTTGTTTTAAAGTACCCTTGCCCTCTGATATCTAAAAGGCTGAATGCTTTTTGCTTCTGTTATTACAAAAGAGCACATACTATAGCGTATGTTATTACCGTATAATACAGTGAAGTTAGTCTTCTACAGATATCTACAAAACTTGTCCTGTCAGCTCCAGGCTCACCTAAAGAACAGTGATGGTGTTGGTGTGATGGTGTTGATTTGAGTGCTCTGGGAAGAGCTCAATCCTGTGCATGACAATGGTCATTTAATTGGGTTGAGGGCCAGTGTGTGTTGTGGGCTTTGTGTCATCGCTGGCATCAGTGTTTTCGGCCCTGCGTGTTGGGTGGTCCCTTGCTCTCTCTGCCATTGGCGAGGAGCCGTGTCCAGAGACTCGTTTGTCCCCAATCGATCCCCCTGCAAATTAGGTTGTTGGGAGGCCCTTACTCTCAGGTGACATGCTAATTGGGTCATGCATCACCCCATACGTGATCCCTAACAATGGCCACTCATCACTGAGGCTTTCATAGGAACCCGTCCTGCCCTTCACCAATTAGCCTCCACAATTAATCCATTTCCTGCCACAGCTCACTCAGCATACTGGCATGACACAGGCCTTCCTGCTCACATGTCAGACCCAGAAGATCGGGCCATAAGGGATCACTTTCTAGGAATTTTTCTGAAGATACATTTTAATGTTTTTTTTTTTTTCGTCTTTCGTGTTTATTTTAATATTTGCTTTTCACAAAACACAAAAAATAGGCATTCAAACACACAACAGAGAAAAGAGGCCATGCATTGCATAGGCTAAATAAATGATTTATTGTACAAAAGAAAACAAAAGAACAACAAAAGAAAAAAGAATAATGGAACAGTTATTCATATACACAGCCATCAAACTACAAAGTAGGAATGAATTTTTATCTACATGACATGACATAAAGCAGAAGAAATGAAAGGGTAAAAAAATTTGAAGCGGAGGACTTGTCCAAAATACCATGAAAGAGCATTGGGGTGTTGTACGGTTTTATCCATCCTGTTCATACTTGATGGAGGACACATCGATATAAACACCTTCTTCAGGAATGCGTGTGACAAACCGAAGTTAAAACATTTCCATGACAGGCCAATGGTATGTTGTGGACACCAGTGTGTCTTCTGTTGGCATGCTTGTGACTCTTCTCTGCAGAGCTATTGGTAACCACCTTTAGGCTAAGTGACAGCTGTTGTGTGGCAAGGTCTTAGAATATTTCGGTGAGGTAGATTTAACATTGAAATGTGTTTATTGTGAATTTTCTAAGCAATATTGGATTGGTTGAATTCTTTCCGACAAGTCCCCTACTTGAAACTTTTGTTTTTTTTTTATTAGGTTTTTTTTGTGTTCTACAGGTTGGGTTCAGTAAACTCTCTCATACATTACCGTACACAACAACACATCATTCACGGCTTTGGCAAGCTGACAAATAACCTGTATTAATCTTCCAAGGTTCACACAGTCAAAAAACACATACAACGCAAAAAGCAAGAACACAATCAATCCATCAAAACAAGGCCCTCCTACTCGGGAGGACCCGTGAGTTTCCTGCCGTGATCTACTTCTAGTAATTCCAGTTCAAATGACAGTCTGGTGAAAGCAACTTCTCCTTTACAGAGTTGTGAGATACTGGGCTGTAGACGGCTAGACGAAGGCCTCCGCTTCTGGTGATGGGGTTTGGAAAAAGCATCATGGTAAAGAGAGTTTTTTTTCTTTTACTCACTAGTTTCCACACAATGTATCACCATATGCTTGGACAATATTTTTTTTTCTTTTTTTTTTCTCTTCATTTTTATAATCCATGTACAAGCTCTTGTGCTCGATAAGGTAAAATACAAACAGAGAAAACAAACATTACAACTCCTCTCATCACTCACTTCCCATAGTGCAAAATTTATTGTTGGTAAGGTAGAGTGCCAAGAAAGGATCTTTTGTACCCCTTTTTTAAATTATACACATATATTATTTATATATAATGTCAGAAGGCTCTTCCTTTATCCAACGGCATAGTGCTTTCGTTTCCAACAAAGGGACATCTTCTTCGCTTTGACATCTGGTGGGGACAAGACAGACTTCAAGCTTTCTATTCTACTTTTTTTCCTTTTTTGATTTTCGTTCAAGCACTTCCATAGTTCACCGTACCATAAAGCATTGAACTGGGGATAAGGGAAGGGTAATTTTGATATATATATAATACATTATGGCATTATATGTATTTGTATGTGTTTATATATATATTTATATGAACTGAGAAAAAGAACAAATAAAACAAACAAAACAAATCAGTTACTATCAAAGATGATTACGTTGTATTATCTACATTGCTGAGTGCCTCTCCGGTCACAAGCAGTGGTTTATCTGGTCTTGATTAGTTTTTCATTCAAGGTTCTCATCCTCAACATGCAAGTCCTGCTGTTCCTCATTAACAGAAACTATGGTGAAATTTAGGCTTTTGTGGCTCACTCTTCGAGAAAGAGACTCTGCCTTATAACTACAGGCTGTACTATAACTGTGAGTACTGGATGGTGGAGGGACATTCCTTATTACATGTACTTTGCAAATCTGTTATTGAGCAAGATTTTCATAGCTTAACACTTCCAGTATATCAGCAACATCTTTAATTCCTGTGGAAAGACAAAATGTCTGGGTGGATGAGCTTTGCTCTGTCTGATAGCTTTTCCCTCCATGCGGTGCTGTGTTCAACACACGGATGCTTCTCAGTTTTACACCTTTTGGTCATTTATCAAAGCTGTGGGCTGCTGACATTTACGCCAAAACTGTTAAAGTCCTGTTATACAATCAGGGACTTCAAGTGGTAACGTGGTAAAACATTAATTGATTGATTAAGACAGTCACCTCATCAAAGTGTGCGTGTGGTATGCCACATTCTCTTTTAAGCACCTCACTTACACTAAGAATACTGACACCTCTCCTCCCACGACAAAACTATTAAAAGAAGTAAATGGCTAAAGAGGGAGAATGTGCTTGAAAGCACTTTCAGCCAACTGTAGGACTAGCATACTAGGGTGGTCTGGTTGTTATGACAGGTTTAGTCACTGTTTCTTCCCCTTCCACAGCAGAATTAAGTTTGGGTATGTTGATGTTTAGATGAATAGCTACTTCAGCTGTTGTGACATCAAGGAGAGAAAGAAAGAAAGAAAGAAAGAAAGAAAGAAAGAAAGAAAGAATGAAAGAGCACTGGCAAAGACTTTTCCTACTCACTTATAAAGGCAGTGAAATAACCCTTCTTTTCTTCTACCGTTTCTTTTTGTTTTTTACAAGATCACGAGTAAAAGAAGATCAAAGTGGCCGTGAAAGGGTTCTGGGACCCTTGGGAATGTCGCACTAGGGTGCTACCTGCATCTGGAGACAAGGAGGACGGGGGATGGTTGGGAGCCTTTCAGGTCTTTATGTTTTTCTGTACCTTTGTGATGGCACATTGGGCAAGATGTAAGTTTTTGGCCTTAGACGAGTCACTGATACAGACGGCATGCAAGGAACGTATGATTTGTGGGAATAGATAGTCTGTGGAGAGAGTAGGATTTTTCTGGTTCAGCAGGTGCCTGAGTTGCAAGTACTACCTGATATATCTAGATGCTAGATTAGACAGCGGTGGCAAGACAAATGAGACATCCAATGTACATGCCTATGAAGCTATGACAGATCTGAGTTATGTACCTACACTAGATTGTGTGAATCTTCAGCAAAGGTGTGTATAGATATTGAACTTGAATTACAAACCTTTCGAAATGGCACGGGAGCAACCACAAAGCTAATAAACACCTAAAGAAAGGACCAAATAATGCAATATTACATAATTTCCCTTGAGTCTTCACTCTGCACAACTGGACGAAACAAAAACACTTGAAAACTCTCGCATAAATCTCTCTGAGCCAGTCGATGTTCGTTCATTTCCTCTATACCTTTCTGCTGAAAGCTGCACTAAATAAAGAGGCTAGTTGAACAAAAAAACGTTTCCTCATTTTTGTTGTTGTTGGATGCTTTTGTGCCCTTTTCCAAGGAGTGTGAAAAGCAAGCACATACAAGAGAGAAATAGGTGCAGAGATCCTAGAGTAATTATGAAGAATGAAGGGCAAATGGTTTGGTGTCTTGGGAAGAGCTGAAGTCAGTCTGCTGGTCAGGGCTGGGGTGGTGCGACAGATGCAGGAATGTGTGCAACAGTGTGTGTGTGTGTGTGTGTTTGTATCTGTGTGTGTTTAAGAATGAGTGTACATGTACCCCCCCCCCCCCACCTCCCAGACCTTTCCACCACCCCTGCGTCTTAACTCGGCCACCCCTGCCCTGACGAGGCATAACATCTGCCTAGGAGCAGCCACAGCGGTCCACCACCATGCCTGGGATCTTGCCGTGGATGATTTGCTGCTTGTCGTTGAAGTAGAGCATGTTGATGGGCGACATCTTGGTCGGGGTGCAGCAGGGTCCAGCCGAGCCTCGAGGGTTCGCATGCTGGACCAGGTGGGTGTGCGGGTACTTCTGCATGAACATGTACTCGCACTGGCCCGAGCAGTAGTTGGCTTTGTAGCGCTTGGGGGCGATGATCCAGTCCCAGCCAAAGGCCTCGAAGTCGACGGTAAGCGGGTAGCGACAGCAGCGCGACTCGGTGGAGTGCTCGTCGCAGTCCAGACCCAGGTTCCGTCTCGAACGCTTGGTCGTCTCCAGAACCTTCACCTCCAGAAACGGCTGCTGGAGTCATGGGGTGTAGAAGAGGGGAGGGAGGAAGAGGGTAGGGAGGGAGAGGGGAGGGAGGGAGGGAGGAGGGAGGGGGTTGGTGCAAGGGTAGGAAGGGAGGGCAGAGGGATGGAAAGAGGAGAAGAACAGAGAGGTGAAGAGCTGTTATAGTCATGGACTGCAGGCTTTCCTTGAAAAATGTAATGTTGTGGGTGCCATGTCTGTTTCCAGCTGTGCTAGGTGTAATGGCTGCCGGCTAGAATAACTTGTCATTAGAATGTTAGTAAACCTCTCCCCTGACATCATAAGTGGATAAGCTACTGGCTTAGCTAGTAGCTCAGCTGTCAGCTCACTTGGTAGCAGGTCTTTCTCCCAATCCAGAGTTGCTGTGGGTTTGGGTTTTGAGCCTGGACCTAGGTTGCACAGGATGACCTTTGTTAAAGTGGTGTAGTGACCCAGATTGGGAGTAAGGTTTAAGCGGGTGAGTGTAACGGATGCCAGCTAGCATAGCTCAGCATTACAACACCGGTAAACCTCCCTTTAAACAAGGGACACGCTACTGACTTAGCTAACAGTGCAGCTATTAGCTCATTTGGTAGCATGTCTTCCTTCCATTCAGAGTTGCTGTGAGGTTATGAGTTACAGCTATGTTATGAGTATAAATATAAATATGAGTATAAAAGTAATTTAGCACTTCATAATTGCTTGTCAAAGTCTTACTAAAGCTAAGAGATGTGAAAACCATGTCGATCAACTGACTGAGTGTGGTTAACAATGCTAATAACAGGTAACATAGGAACGTGCACTAAATGTGCTAAATTCTATACCAGGCATTACCTGTATGTTTTAGCTATTCTGCATGACAGCAGACATTATACCACAATGCCATGATCAACAAACAAATGAACTACAACAATTGACTAAATTTTATTATATTTGAAAATAAACAATACGAAAATAATTTCATACCATCACTGTTGGTTAAACATAAAATCTACAAAATGCTAACAGAATCTGACTGAGTTCCACAGAAAGCAATTCATATCTCATTGGTGCCCATAACTAGCCTGGTAAACCCGCCCCTCGTACTTCATTTCATTTCGTGCAGAGGGTCTGGTCCGGAATCTCTTGAGGTACATTTGCGATGTTCCAGAAACATCGATCCATCCTGTGACGTTGACCTTGTGTGCTACATTTGAATTGTAGTGCGTAGGTAGGCTAATTGCATACGTGACGACCAGGCATTAGCGATTAGCGAAGGCAGAGGCACTTTTTTAAAACTTCAGCAGAGTCCACACCTCCAGCAAATCGTTTCTGACGGTTTCTGTTCCAGACCCTTTGTACAAAATGAAATGAAGTACGAGGGGCTGGTTTGCCAGGCTAGCCCATAATTGCAACAAACAAAACACTTTATCATTGGTATTAGTTAAAATGTCTGCAATATAGCTCAAGTACCCTCTGCTTCAATGTACAATGTAAAACACTTTCAGTATATGCTGATGCATGGAGCAGCAGAGAATGCATACTATCTCCGAAATAAGGTTTGTTCATCTTAATGCCCCATACAGATGGAGTTTAAAGGGCTTGTGCGCCTTGCGATCATCCTGCCTGCCCCACCCCCTCCCTAAACACTCTATCATCCCCACTGAACCCATAACCTTTAGGTTTTAGTCATTCTAACCTTGACCTCTAAGTACCTTGCATTCGGGTCCTAAGTGTACACACGTCCTTTTGTTGTGGGTATTTTTCTTCTGAACGCACAAAAGCATTGATCTCTCCTTGTGACGAAGCAGCTGGATCTGCATGCTAGCGTGCTAAAGCTCTCCTGCCGGGGAAACTAACTGAAAGGCCAGAGGGGTCAGATCCTGTCAGTTGGGCTCCGCTCTCTTTGTTGGGTGGAAAAAAGAAAGGGAAAACCCAGAGGACCAGGGGGGAGTTAGATTCTTTCTTTGCTGTTTTTAGTTTGTTTTTGTACTCTGTCTAAAGAGCCTCTGATCTTTCCCTCTCTCTCTCTCTCTCGCTCTCCCCCACCCACCCTTGCCTCTTGTCTTTGAAAAACAGAGAGAGAGCTGCAGTGTTCCAGAAAGGACAGGGGTTGTTTCTGGGCTTGGCATGAAGACCAGGCCACTTGGAGGTTTTTTTTGAGTGCACCATTTCAGTTGTGGTAAAATTTTAACCTACGTCTGACACAAGAGGTAAAGAGGCCCTCTCTGGCTATCGATTTCACATCATCATAGATGGATGGCCTGCCCAAACAACCACATCCTCCAAATCTGACGCAAGTGCCAAAATATTGGCCCAAGGTTATACATATGCTTCAACAACCTGTCTGTAGGATTTTAAGACACACCTACACCTTTGATTGTAGAAGGTTAAGCCCTTCATATTGATATTCACAATCAGCATATCTTATATATTTTCAATATTTGTCCAAAGTGTTCGACAATCCTAACTAAATTCCTTTGTTGTTTAATAATTACAAAATAGTGAATTCATATAGTATATTATAATATGTTTAGTAGCACTCGATTCTACATTTAATTTCAACTCTTACAATCGGCAACTATACTTACTGTAAACTTAACAGTGTGTTACCTATACCTGACCTATACAAACCATTGCTAGTCAGGAAACAGGCCTACATCTACATTTGTCTGTGGACCACTGTGTAAATCCTAGTCACGTGTCTTGCTTGTTGTAATTAAATCTCAGCACAGCAGGTCTAAGGGTCCTTACCAGTCCCTCCTCTCCAGGTCGCAGCGACGTGACGGCCAGGTCGTTCCCGCTCTCGTCGAAGGCGTTGATATCGATACCCCAGTTGGTGTGTGGCTGTTTGAACCAGTTCTGTAGCACGTGCTTGAAGTCGATGCTCTGCCAGTGACCGGAGCGGGAGTTGAGCTCAATCTTGAGCATGCGGATGCGTGCGTGGCGGCTGCCCTGCTCAGTGACGGGCTTCAGGCGAAGGATCTGCAGGTAGACCGTGGAGGTCTGCTGGAGGGGCCGCAGGTACACCCACAGCTGGGCCTTCAGCACCTTGGTGAACATCAGCTTGGGGCTGAACTTGAAGAAGCAGCAGCTGGGCTTGCCATCCACCTGCACCAGGGGCTCAGCTGCAGGTGAGGGAGGGAAAGAGACAAAGAGAAAAAGACCCAAAACGAGAGAGAGAGAGAGAGAGAGAGAGATGAGGGACACATAAACATAGGGTGAATAATGTTAGCTGAGGAGGATTTCATGTTAGTCCACGAGACCTGACTTAAATACAGGTTTCCATTGTTGTATTCCTAAAAGCCATAATGTTACTGCAATACACAGTTTACCTACGCAACAACTTTGTGTGTGATGTTTGATCAGAGGGCCAATGGAAGACTGCATTTTGATGTCTGATATCTTTAGCTGACTACGTCACAGAACACAGGCAACATTGATAAAGATTACCCATATGGTAAGCAAGGTCTGGTACCCCAACCCCACTGTTTTGTAATCAAATCATTTCAGTCAGATATGAGTAAATCATGATAGTAGAGGGAGTTGCATCTCAAATATGATAACTAAGTCAAATAAGGTAAAAGGAAAAAGGTTTTGCTCTGTCTTATATTTAAATTTCAATAGCTGAAAGTCAAAATGTTGGTGTAGACATAGTGCCTGTTTCACCAATAATGTGATACTGTAGGTAATCTAGATCATGCTTCAGCTTAAATAAACAAAGCATGGACTGTCATTGTTCAAAACAGAGCAGAACCTGTCATTCTTTACATAAACCATGCAAAGCTGTCAATCATTCCTAAATCGGAGGTTGCTTAGGCAACCCGCAAAGGCTTCCTGGGTCAAAAGGTCATTTTGGCACCTAGGCCTAGTTAAGAAATGGGGCCAAGGGTCAAAACCGTCAGCCTTTGACATCCCTGGGGGTGCTGTTGGGTGGGAGGCGGGGGGTCAATCCTAATAGCCAAATTGAGTTTGAAGGTCAAGGTCGGCCCTTTGGCAATGTTAATATGTTTTTCTTCATGACTGTCTTTTTCACCAAAAACACACCCAAACAAGGGAGACCTATTCGACGTTTGGACAGTGCGCCAAAAAACGAGCTCACGTCAAATTTGTTTTAGTTTTTCATTCATTCTCCTGCAGCCAATCACAAATTGTTTACCGCTCTGGCTTCG
Organism: Coilia nasus; assembly: GCA_027475355.1. Taxonomy (NCBI): domain Eukaryota; kingdom Metazoa; phylum Chordata; class Actinopteri; order Clupeiformes; family Engraulidae; genus Coilia; species Coilia nasus. The sequence goes on from CM050211.1 coordinate 35,808,484, forward strand.
AATAACTGGGAGAAAACAGAGCATGCGTTTTTTCCCCTCTGTTTTTCTCTTTCTTTCTTTTTTGGAGAGATGAGGAGGACTGTATCTATTGTATCCTAATGTTGTAATCGAATTAACAGCCATGCATAAGGGACATGAACTCAATGAGGTAAAGATAGAATATCCATTATTCGACTTCGTTGGAAAGTTGAACGCAGGCCAAACCTGTACGAGCTGAAGTCCTTCAGCCTCGTCTCAGTCATTAGTGTGTGTAAATTACACACTGTCTCACGCTGCAGAAACAATATGGCAATGTTCCTCTCTATGGGTTTGCTGAGGTCATAGTAATTAATGTGAGTGTTGTTGTTGTTGTGTTTATCTGCCTGGCCCCACGGTGGAGGAGTTATTGGCCTGCATCTCCAAGTTCCGGCTTATACCTTTGCGATCATGTGCGAGGTTGTTTTCATTTTGAGTTTGCTCGTTGCCTGTGCTTCTTGCTACATACTGCTAACCTTAATCTTAGTTGAAGTTAAAAAAAACTTTCATTTTCAATTTCCTGGTTACTTTGTGCAGCCATTGTGTGAGGACTGATGAACAGCTCTGCAGATTTTATAAATTTCTAATAATTTAACAATCAGGGTTCATTGTAGGATATTTATAGTTGTGTGCATGTTATGTGCATGTTTTCAATTAAACCGTTCCGCATAAATTCAGATGTAATGCACAGGCTTACAAAAAAAGACTTTTACTCAAATTAAATGTCACACTCAGTAAAACTACATGCCATATGGTTCTATACCTTGTTAAATTTTCCACGCTGAACATATAAAAGAGCCTTTTCAGCCTCTGTCTAACTTTTACAGCAATATAACTTCACTGGACATATTGCCTCGAAATAGAACCCAGCACCTTTCTGTCCCATCGAGTATAGTAACTTCACTCAAATTTGACTTCATATCCATGACGCATTTTTGTATAACAAGCGCTGCTCTCAGCGGGCATTAGTCAAGAGCTCCCTCTCCTGTTGCAATGCCTCTGCCTCGGAGGCTCTGCCTCTGATCTGCCCTTGGAACAACAGAAGCTGCCTGGAGCTCAGCATACGCATCCCTGTTCTAAAGAGAGTCGAACAACTTTTGGTTGGGGCTTGGGGCTTTCCGAAAAGGAGACTCACCCAGTGCACTACTAGTTTTGGTTTTAATGTTGGGTAAAAAATTCTTAATAATAATAAAAAATAGATTCTGTTCAGAAGCATCTTTTATATCAGCCAGTTCAACAGAATACACAAGAGAAGATGCTTTTAATGGACAGTGGCTGTCCTATAATGAAATCTCTATGTCTACAAAAAAACATATGAGTCATGAGATGACTTAAATTTGAACTAAAAGACAGTAGTGAGTGAGTCAGAAGTGCTGACGTCATGATCATAGTAATAAGATTCTGGATATTTCCTAGTCCACAAAAAGTTGCCTCAAATAGCATCTCTTTTCCCTTCACAAAGTTCATGTTTCCTAGGTGACCTGTTTTATTAAGTTAAGCAAACACCTTGGCTGTCAAGGTATTGTAACCAACAGCTCTGTAGCGGCCACACTTGGTATTAATTCTGTCAGCATTGTGAGGGAGACTTGAGGCCGCACGGTGCCAAGAGACTCCGTGTGCAAGTATACAAGTGTGCTTCTATTCACCAGTGTCAAGCCTCACGCTAGGACCTTCCCTTAAGGCCAATTTATAGCATGGTCATACTAGGTCAGCAGGTTTTTTCAGCCCAAAATGAAAACCAGGCCTCCCAAAAAAGAGCATTAAAAAGCAACCTCTTATCCCGTGAGAGGAAAACATATACAGTGTAATCCATAAAGATTTCATTGACGGGCAAAAGAGAGAGAGAGAAAAAAAAGAAATTCCAACAAGCTTTGACTGAAACCTTCTGAGTGTTTTTATGACTCAACTTAGGAGAGCATTTAAAAAGTTGTTAACCAAACTCTGCTAATGGCATTTAGCGCAACAGCATGACTATTCATAGCACAGTGGGAAAGAGGGCTATATTATACACCATTATCCCTCCTTAGCAATATAGCAGCATACACAGCTTAATTTATGGAACAGACACATATTTCTTGATGTAGGCACATGAGCACCTTTTAAAATGTTATGACCCAAATATACCCACTCTGTGTGTATGAGTGAGTGTGTGTGTGTGGCGTGTGAGTGTGTGGGTGTGTGTGTGTGAGTGAGTGTGTGTATGTGTGGCGTGTGAGTGTGTGTGCGTGTGTGTGTGTGTGTGCGTGGGTGTGTGTGTGTGTGCGTGCGTGCATGTGTGTGTGTGTGTATATATGTGTGAGTGTCTGTGTGTGAGTGGTGGGGGTATGTTGAGGGGGTGTGGGGGTTTGGTGAATCCACTGAATGTGCAGAGAGCAGGCCAGGCCAGTCAGCAGCCCGTCAGAGGGGGTGCAGGGCTGTCACCTGCTCACACTGATAGCAAGGGGAATACAGATGAGCTTAATGGGGTAAGGGGGGCATTTAGGGAGCCCTTCCTAAACCCCCTCACTTATGGGTGTGTGTGCATGTGCGTGTGTGTGTGTGTATGTGTGCGTGTGTGTGTGTGTGTGTGCAGTTTGAGTGCTCCTGTATGACAGCATAAGACTGTGTTCCAGGGCACTTGTGTGCAAGTCAATCTGCATGAGCATGGAAGACCATATGTCCGTGTGTGTGTGTGTGTGTGTGTGTGTGTGTGTGTGTGTGTGTGTGTGTGTGTGTGTGTGTGTGTGTGTAAAAGAGAGAGAAAGAGAGTGTGAGAGAGAAAGAGACAAGGAGAGAGAGAAAGACAGTGTACATGTGAGTGTGTGCGTGTATGTGTGTGTTTGAGAAAGAGACTGTGTGTGTGTGTGTGTGTGTGCGTGTGTGTGTATGTGTGTGTGTCATGTCATATAGGCTTTAATCCTTCCCTCTGACAGCACTACTGAATCAATGTGTTTGTGTTTGTCAGGACAGGCGTAAGAGTGCTGGTCAGTGGCAGCAATCTGACAAATAGACCATCGTCAACCCCACCCCACCCCACTCTCTTCTAATCCCCTCCAACCACACACACACACACACACACACACACCCTTTGGACATGCTTTAAGAATGGCGCCAGAAATAGCAGTCATTACTGTTTTTTTTTTCTTAGCTGTCCATAAAGTTGATTTGACAAAGTCTTTAAACTGTGTGTGTAATGAGATCTAGCGTGTTTTTTGTGCAATCTCTAAAGGAGACAGTAAAAGTCATCATGATGAGGTGACGCAGCAAGCTGTCACTGGTCATATGTGTGTTGCGTGTGGGTGTGTATGCTTTTGTCTGTTCTGTTGTTTGGTTGAGCTCAGTAGCACAGCCAGCCAACTCTAATTTAGGCAAAAAGAGAGAAAATCACAATTAGAAAAGGGGGGGGGGGGGGGATGAAGGGAAAAAAGAAGACAAAAGAAAACGAACAACAAAAAAAAAACAACATAAAAAAACAAAACAAAAATCAGTCATCTATTGTTAATGTCTGAAAACAAAAGTTGCCATGATGGCCGTGGTGAAAAAAGGAAAAAAGGGGGAATTCCATTTGCATATATATATCTATATTTTCTTTTTTTAATGGGAAAATGCAAATGTGGCATTTTGAGGGAGGTGTGTGTGCGGAGAGCGCCGTGGCTGGATGAATGTGACTCTGGGGTATCCCCCAGCACCTCGGCAAATTAATCATTGTGACACGTTCACGACCCCTCTAATAAGACAGGGGGGCCGCACGACGGCCCCCCCTCCCTCCCTGCACCGAGCAGGGCCCAGGCCGCCCCTCTCCCCTCTTTGTTCCCCCCCTGGTCCCAGGGGTTCGGGGAGGGTTTTGGGGTGGAGAGTGGAGGGTGGGTGGTGGTGGTGGTGGGGGGCGTGCGTGCGTGGAGGTGGGGGTAGGGGAGCGAGCGAGGGGCCGCGAGTGTGAAGAAAGAGAGAGGCCTGTGGTCAGAGCAGAGCTGAGGGGCCGTGAGTGTGAAGTTAGAGCCCTCATTCAGGGACCCCCTCCCAGGGGAGACTGCCAGGCACAAGACTCCTATTAGGGCTTCAGTGAGGAAGCCCCCCCAGGAGCAACAAAAGGCTCACCCCCCCTTCCCTCTCTCTCACACACACACACACACACACACACACACACACACTCCCAAGTATCTCTCTTTCCCAACCCAGTGAGCCCCTCCTGGACTGACAGATAAAGCAATGTATGCACAAGTGATATGTCAATGTACGTATATACCAACATACATGACACTTATGCACGCACATGCAGATCAGATATATTTACTTATGCGACATGAATATGGACAGCCACTGACAGGACACATGCTCTGTCAAAAGCACATCTCTCTCTCCCGCTCTCTCTCTCTCACTCTCTCTCTCTCTCTCTCTCCCTTTCTCCCTCCCCACCACACACATGCATATGCATACACACAGACTGCGCACACACACGCACACACACACACAAGACACAAGATACACATGTTTGCACAGAGGCGCTCTGGGCCTCAAGCTGACGCGCGGGCCAAGGACAGGTGGCTTACAATAATACAAAAGCCTCCGCAGAGAGACGAGGAGAGGAGGAGAGGAGGAGAGGAGGAGAGGAGGAGAAGAGGAGAGACGTGGGTCCACAGAAAGCCCTCAGCGGAGCGCGGTCGATGGAAACAATCACAGTCCAGAGGAAAGAGAGCCACACAGCAGCAGGGGACTGCGCTGTGTGTTTGGAGGGCAAATTCAGCATTTCACTTTCCCCAGAAAAAAAGAAGAAAAAAAAAAGGCTGGAAAAACTCCGGTCTTGGCAAAGGAATGCTAACATGACTTTAGTGCGGATTCTGTGTGGCCCTTGTTTTGTTTTCTGGTCAAGTAATAAATCTGTGATGTGGGTCAATAAAGAGAAAACATCTTAAATGGAGATACACGCTCTCTCTCTCCCTCTCTCTGTCTTTTCCTCTCTCCCTCCCTGCCTCTCTATCTGTCTATCTCTCTCTCTTCAAAAAGAAAGCTATATCATACATATTCATACATGTGACCTGATGCGTCGTTGCATCAATGCTTATGCACAGATCCCTGCATCTCTCCACTCTGAAATGTATTCAAAGTTTTCAATGGAGGTAAAATGACATGGACATATGCATGATGCCCCTGTGCTTGGCCCAGCGCTTGCCTCATGGACCATTGCATTAATCCTGCCCCATGCATACATAATTCATGACGTGTATTAATTTATATTCATGTTTGCTGTCATTAAGTGTTTCAGCATTGTGAAAGATGGAAAATGAGATGACTGACAATGAGTGAAAGGTCCATCCCCTGACCCATGACTTCTCTCCGTCTCTCTTCCCCTTCATCTCTCTCTCTCTCTTTGCTTTATTCATCTTTCAATCTCTTTCTCCCTTCAATCCTTCCCTTTGTTCATCGCTTTTATCTTACCGTTATTCCTGGTATAGTTCTGCCTTCAGTCCAGCCTTTGTTTTTGTGTGTGGCTTAATGTTAAGAAAACTTAACTGACAATATGCAGGCCATAAAGTATCTGATGAAGACGTAAAGAATGTGCTAGAATGTGCTAGAAGTAGCAAACGTGGTGGTATACCCTAGAAGCATCTGTAATTTTAAGCTCTTGACCAGTGGGACACCAAAAGCTCTGACGTTTGCTCAGATGATTTCCGCATTTCTCTCTGTCTCATTCAAGTTCATTGAAGCTTTATCTCAGCAGCCCTCCGTACATTACCAGCTGGTGAACTTGGCCATTGTCCCAAAGTGCATTTGGACACACAAATCCATCCAATCCATAATGATCTTCACATCCTGTGCTGATTCTCCTAGTTGCCCACTGAATGCTAAATGGAGAGTGGAGGGGTGCGGTTGTGATGATAAGAGGAGTGTGAATGGGTGCATCTCGCATGCTCTCCCCGGTCTCCCTCTCTCTCCCTCTGTCTCTCTCTCTCTCCCTTTCGATATGAAGCCATTCTCCAAACACTTAAGGTACTTATTAAATTTTCATGCCAATATTCATCAACGCGCCTCCCCTCCTCCTCCCCTACTGCGCCGCCCGCTTAGACCCAGCAGCACGCATCAGCTTTCTAGCGCATCACCAACTCCTAATGGCCACCCCAGCAATCGCTCAGAGCACCATTTCCTTTGATTAAGTCCTATAATTTATGATTGATGAGTGCTTCTTTCGTTCTGTCGTTGAGCAACGTGCCTGAGTCTCACTCAGTCAGCAAAGCCAAGCCAGGCCCCCCCTCTTCCTCTGACTAGGCAGCAATAACACTCTTGGTGATTCGGTTTTATCGTCCCCCCGCCTCAGCCCTCCCTCCCGACCTCCTCCCCAGAACATCTTATACCCCCCCCCTCCCTCAGCCAACCCTACCCCACGTCGTTACGATGTAGGGCTTAATTAGTGCCGGGCGTGGAGTAATTATTTCCTTTATTAGCGAGGGGGAACATCTGTTTCTGGTCTTTAACATGAAGCCCATAAAGGCAGTCAATGATAAAACCCACCATGATCCTGCTCTCTTTAGGAGAGCCCAGGGCAGCTTGTTGCTCCATGAGGACTCACTGAGGCAGTCAAGTGCTCTGTGACTAAAAGTGACCTGTTCCACCTCCTCCCCCCTCCCCACCCCACATCCCCTCTCCCTCTCTCCTTCCCTCTCTCCCTCTCTCCCTCTCTCCCCCTTCACCTCCATCTCCTCCTTCCCCATCATCGCCATCAAACAGCTCCAGTCCGACCTGGCCTATTTTTACTTTTTCCACAAACACTCCACAGTGACCTGCTGCTAGATCTTCCATGATGTATTCTTGCTGCTCCTCTCTGAACTGTGTTTGATGCCACCACTGAAGCTTCCTCAGGACAAATAGTGTCTAGACACCAACTTCGTGTTTCTCATCCTGTTTAAAGTGCCGTCTCGCATGTTTGGGTCATACTTCGTCCAGTCAGCAAATCAGATGTGCCCTTGTTTTTTTTTAATTAACGTGATTTTTCAAGACTGCCACTGTACTCATTCACTTCTTCTGTCCTGCCAATTTAAGTTTTTGCTGGCTGTGCTGAACAGCTGTTACAGTCAGAAACTTAACTTTCCTGCTCTTGACTTTAGCTCAAGGGATTAAAGTGAGCAAGGCATGCTCTAAGTTGTGTGTACCTGCAACAAAAGCTTAATTAGTGCTGCCGTGTTTTGTTAAAATTACATTATGACAAAAGGAATACATTTTAACTTAGGCAACAGCAATAGTGAAATGTTAGTGTAACACAAATTGTCCTGCTTCTGCTGTAACAAAAAACTGTCCTGCCAAAAGTTAAAAACCCGTGTGGTATAGCTAATTTGAAAAGAAAATCTGACAAAAAAACATTACAGTGTAGCTTCCCACCAGGCCATTCTTCTAACCCTGCGTCACTCGCGAGCAGGCTGGAACACGGTGTCCAAACTAGTCACAGAGAAAACAAAATGCTCCACCAACGAGCCAGCACACATTGACAACAAATGAATGCATGACATGAATTTCTAGCACCACTTGTGTGTCATGCTTGACACCCAGTGTGATGCTGTGTGTGTGTGTGGGTATGTGCATGTATATGTGTATGTGTGTGTGTGTGTGTATGTATATGCATGAGTCAGTGTATGTGTGTATGCGCGCACATGTTCCTTAAAGGAAAACATCAATGTAAAATAAAAAATTGGCATGTTAAAACATCACACCGAGTTGGTATGTTTGCTAAGGAACTACAAAACTATGCTAGCCTGTGCCATACTAATGCTAAGGGCATAAAGAACCGCAACCATTAAATAAGCTTGAAGAAACTTCATACTTTACTCCATTGGTAGTATAACACATTCAAAAGGCACTGAGAACTTTGTTAGTGAACACATCATTTATTAAAAAGAGTGTTCTTGCATGTAGTACCTTGCCGTAGTTTCAAGACTAACAGTGCCATTAGCACTAGCATTGTTAGTCTTCTCAGTCAAAACAGTCAAAATAGTGACGTTTGAAATGCAACAGGCTAGCGTACTTTTCATCCTCAGCAAACATACCAACTCCGTATTTTACAACATATACAATTTTTTTAGACGTTTTCTAGACGTTTTCCTTTAAGGAACACGTGCACACACACATACACTGACTCCCACATGTGTATGTGTATGTGCATGTGTATGTGTATGTGTGTGTGTATGTGTATGTGTAAGTCAGTCTATGTGTGTATGTGTGTGTGCGCATACATGTTCCTTAAAGGAAAACTTCGGGGTATGTGTGCTAATGATCAAAACTACGCTAGACTAGTTTTCGTCCTCAACAAACATACTAACTCAGTATGATGTTTTAACATACTAATTTTCATTTTACATCGAAGTTTTCCTTTAAAGTAGGCTTATGGTTTATGATAAATGTAGTAAATGTGTGCTAGTATATGTGTGTGTGAGTGTGCATGTGTGTATTTGTGTGTGTGTGCATGTATGTGTGCATGTGATTATATGTGTGTATGTGTGTGTGTGCATGTGAGTATATGTGTGTGTGTGTGTGTGTCTGTGGGTGTGTGTATCAGAGAGAGAGAGAGACTGTGTGACAGTGGGAGAAATAGGGAAAGAGAGAAAGAAAGGGGGTATCTCCTCGGGGCTAGCCTGAGAGGGCTGCGCTTTGGTGGAGGGGGTAAGGCGGCCAGGGACCGTGGGAAGGGGGCCGAGAGGGAGGAGAGAGTGAGATTCCAGAGGAGCCTGGTGAAATTTCGCCCGGGGTATTAATGGACTTTGGTCCCTTTGAAAGTTTATTAGCCATAAAATTGACAGCATGTTGTGCTATTTCTACAACCCTGCAGTTTTTTCCCGTTTTTTATTTCTTCTTAAACAAACCAGTAATGACCTGGCATCCAAACAGTCCTCCACCACAGCTCTCTACCCTCTCCTCCTCCGCCTCCTCTGGTCTCTGTCCCTCTCTCTCTCTCTGCTCCCCCACCCCCCCAAACACCTTCTCCGTCTTTCACGCACATGTGTATGACTGGGAGCAGCTCAAACGCAGGTGTTACCGTCCAAACGCCAGCCGGCCTTTGGAATGAATAAATATATAAAAACCTCACATAGCCATCGACTTCCCGCAAACGGTGCCCTGTGGTCAGTGTGGGACAGTCAGTCCGGCTTTTTTTGCAAGTCCTGTCTTTTTAGCACTCTCTCTCTGCCTTAATGTTTATGGTTCCTGCACCTTCAGGAAATGACCCTTTTATAGGGTCAACACTATAAAAGACCAGTGTTGTTTTTGGGTGGGAGTGGTTGGTGGATGGGTGTGTGTAAAGGGGGGGAGGTAGCGCTGTTTAATCTACTACCGGTTCTCTTTTTCTGCCAAAGAAAGAGAGCCGATGAGGTTAATTGGCTCCTCGTCCAATATATCACATTGCTGTGAACTCTGTGACCCTTTTTGTCAATAGGGGGATTTTTTTTTCTCTCTCTCACTGTGTGTGTGTGTGTGTGTGTGTGTGTGTGTGTGTGTCCAGTTGTACAAAGGTTGGAGAGTGCAACACCCCTTTTTAGAACTCTTCACAGTGCATCAGATGAGACACTTAAGTTCCTCCTCCTCCTCCTCCTCCACCACTACACCCACCACCAGCCTGATATTGTCTGCCCTCTGATATTGTGACGGTCAGACAGCCTATTCTGAGTCTGCACTTCCCCGTCAGCCGAAAGCAGAGTGTATGCACAGACACTTCAGTGTTCCCAAAACCAGCGGAGGACAAATTGCTGGAATGGGATCTGACACCAATTATTCTGATATCGGCTCTGTCCCTGACGACCACGTCGCGTCGTGGCGAGCAGGAAATGAAACACTTCCTCCTTCCTGTCTTCACCTGGTCTGGTAAAGTTTTTGGATTACCACATCCATAGCACTGCCTTTACATTTCAACAGCGGAAATCTTTTTCCACAAGGTGTAAACACACAGGATATCATGAGTCATGCAGCTGATTGCAACTTCTGCGTTGTACAATGCACTTCACACTACACTACACCACATCAAATTCCTCATATTTTATAAAGTCACAGATATTATTTGTAAGTTGTAAACAGTTCTTGACACTTGCATGTAAAAGCACGGTAGAGCCAGACAAGTGAATGCAGAGCAGTATTTGTGTGTATCTCAGTGTCTAAATTGCAAAGAGACGAAAACAAGATTGAAATTAGATTGAAAGAAGTCAGAGAGGACTGCAGAGGGGGTTGACAAATGACAAGCGTTTTGAAATACACACAGCCAGGGTTGTTAGAGAGGGAGGCTTGATGAGGGAGGAAGGCCTGCTTTAAATAAGCCGACAGGTGACAAATGGGGGCCCGTAGGGGTCAGGTCCCCTCTGTGGCCACATGCTACCAAACTCTCTCACTCTCGTGCACACACACACACACACATGCAGGCATACACACATGCACACACTCACATGCAGGCATACACACATGCACACACACACATGCAGGCATACACACATGGACACACACACTCACACATGCACGCACACACATGCACATGGACGCACACACATACACACACATGCATACACATGCACAAATGCGTGCACACACAAACCCATGCATACAAATGCACACATGCATGCATAAACACACACATTCATGCAAGCATAAACACATACACGTACACACACATGCATGCAGTCATAAACACAAACACACACACACACACACCGAACACACCACACAGATGCACACACACATAAACGCAGTCATAAAGGCACACACACTATGCACGAACACCATACCAATGCACACATATGCTGCATACACACACAAACACACGCATATGTTTGCACGTACAAATACATGCAGATACACACCCACACACATTCTCCAAACTCTTAAAGTCATGTCACACTGACACAGGCCCCTGACACTCATACACACACACACACACACACATAAGAATACAAAACACAGCCCTCCTCTATCATTATGTCCCATGTTACAATTCATGCCTATATCAAACAGTCCCCTTTTCCATCATGATAGGGGTCACCAGACACTTACACCTTGCATAAGCTGTTAGAGATGTTAGGTAACTAAGTGCACACTGCCCTTTTTTCCAGGTTAGCCTGGACAGCTTGCAATGGCTTATATAATGGAGCTTTTGGCACCACCGCACCGCAACGCATCGCTGGTGTTTCGATGGGGGGCAGAACTCCTGGAGGAAGAGAGGTGAACGAGGGCAACAGCCCTGAACATGGAAGAGGCGTAAATTCAAGCCGCTGTAGCACATACAGAGCGCGCGAGGCACACAGCAGCCGCAATGCGATTCTGATCAAGCCACTCCCCCTCCGATAGCACCCATTAATTAGTGATCAGGACACATGAACCCCCTGAACCTGAGCCTCAGCCCACTGCAACTCAGAGACAAGGCAGCGCTTCTGCGCCAAGGAAGAGAAGATTAAACCAGTTTCTTTTTTTTTCTCCTCCTCTCCTCTCCTCTCTCCTCTCCTTTCCTCTCCTCTCCCTTCTTTCCTTTTTGCCTTTGCATTTCGCAGTGGTCCGGTTTGCACGTTCTCTCCTGCGAGCCCCTGCGTGGCAGCTTTGATGCGGCGCATTAGGCGCAGGCGAAGCCCCCGTACATGCGGCGAGAGGGGAATAGTGTTTGAAGTTTCTCTCTCTGTGTTTCTCAGAAATGGAGAAGGCAGCAATCTCTGCTCCTGTGGGATCCATAACGACGCCACAGGCGAGAGCGATGCAGTCCTCCTCTCAGCGTGAAAATCGGGGAGGGGGGGGGGGGGGGGGGGGCGTGAGAGAGAGAGAGCGAGAAAGAGAGAGAGAGAGAAAGAGAGGGAATGAGAGTGGAAAAAAAGAAAATAGAAGGAGAGAAAGAATAACGGTATGGTGAGAGAGGGAGAGGAAAGAGGAGAAAAGAGTAGGATGGATGAGGAAGGTAGAAAAGAGAAAGAATGGAAAAAGAAATGAAAAGAAAGAGCGAGAAAAATGGAAAGAAAGAGCGAGAGAAATGGAAAGTCTCTCTAAGGCTGAAAGGTTCACTGACTCATTATGAAAACATATTCAAGATTACCACTGATTAGCATAACTAACTCTGAGCACTGTAAATGTGCACGTGCACCTGCTATTAGTCTTTGAACACACACACAAACACACACACACAAACATGCAACCACCAACATGCGCACTAAACAGAAGCAATCATTTGAAAGAGAATACTAACTGTTCCTATGAATAACACATACAGTGTGTCACCGAGTTTAATGAGTTCCTCTCAGCATCATTTGTCATGTAACACACACACACACACACACAGTGTGAGCGAGAGAGAGGGAGAGAGAGAGAGAGAGAGAGAGAGAGAGAGAGAGAGAGAGAGAGAGAGAGAGAGAGAAAGAGAGAAAGAGAAAGAGAAAGAGGGATGGGAGGGAGAAATGAAAGCAGAGAGGGAGGGAGGGAGAGTCATACACAAAACTGCTGCTCTGTAATCTTATCATGCACCAATCCCCTGGAGACAAGAGAGGGGAACACGCTCAGAAAATGATGATGCAAAATCTGCCAGGGTATGGGGGGTGGGGGGTGAGTGCGTTGGTGGAAAGGGGGAGATCTTTTCATCCATTAACGGGCAGGGACAGCTGAATTCTGTTCAGCCCACAGGAGACCAATCCAGGCTGGGTTTGTCAGAGAGAGAAAGACACAGGTTGAACGAGTCCATCGGCACGTAACACCTCAAGCGCAACTTCAGCTCCTGCAAACGTACATCAACGCAGCTGTGTGCCTCATCAACACAAGATAATGTGCTGAGGGTGTGTGTGTGCTTATGCACATGTGTGTGTTTGTGTGTGTGTATGTGTATGGTGGGTGGGGGGGGGGCGCTGGGGTGTGTGTGAGAGAGAGAGAGAAAGAGAAAGAGAGAGATGGGCTATTTGTGTGTTGTATAAGTGTGTATGTGAGAGAGAGAGAGAGAGAGAGAGAGAGAGAAAGAGAGAGAGAGAGAGAGAAAGGGGGGATGTGTGTGTATGTATGTGTGTGTGTGTGATGGGGAGGGGGGGGTCTCAACATAAATGTAGGGCAATAGAACTGCTATGTGGTGAAAACGCTTGGACAGCTGGACATGCTAACTCACAGCAGAGCTGTGGCCACGGCAGGAACATGCTGACCTCGCACACATGAGAGGGGACGGAGAGGAGGGGAACAGGGAACATTAAAAAGGGGGTCACGCCTGCAGCCGGCCGCATCTACATCCACATATAATAAGCCAGAATGTATGCTCCTTATACACACATACGGGTGCACCTCTACTGAATACAATGGATATGTGAATGCAAACTTCATAAACTCATTCACCCCCTGATACTTTCATTTGGCCCTAGCAACAATAGCATACATATCAATCTTAATAAATTGTGTTTTATCACACACACACACACACACACACACAAACTTAGAGCCTGTTAGACCACTCAACACCCTATAATGAGCTCTCTTAAACGTTACCATCCATTTTAACATGCCTGCATGGACAGAGTCTAAACAAACAACACGTCTCACAATTAACTTTGAATAAGTAGGAAACAACTACTGTCACAACAAGCTTTACAGATGGCCTAGTAGGCTATGCATTTGTTCAGTTTTAATCACTGTTATCACCTGGACGTTAAATGCACGGAAACTGAGTACATATTCTAAAACACGATGTGAACATGTATTAAGAGTTTGCCTCGACATTTATAAACTCGCCACTGATTATTCTGTTTTTTATAAACCAAACGACTGGTTGTAATTAAGCGGTGCTAGATATGCCATGACACTGCTAAAGCGGCGGTTTAACCGGTGGTGTTCATTGTGTGTCTGAGAAAAGCGAAGACGTGGGCTGTGTGACAATCATCGAATAAGGTTATTTAAGGGAACACAACCCTATCTTTGTTCGCTTCTGGTCAAAAAGCGGATTATTTGCTAGGTTTTTCGTTCGCCTTGTGCAGAATACATTATGTGTGTAAATGTTGTTGAACCCCGGCGATTCTTGGCGGAGAGGTCACACACTCCCCTCGACCCCAACTGTTCCTCCTGCTTTGTGTCCTGGGTGAAAAAAACCCCGAGCTGTGCCTATAAACTTCGCATTTAAAAGGCAAGTGCGGCGGTGAGGGACTGCTGTAAGAGGGAAACAATAGCAGCTTTTTGGACACACTTTTTCTCACTACGCAGAACAGCAGGGGAACCGATTGGAGCCCGTTCATAAAGAACGGGTCGAACACAGCTGCTGAGGCCTCAGTGACATTTCACAAAAAAAAGCTCTCTGGCTCTGCGTTTTTTTATTATTGTGCGTCTCTATCGTTTATGTTGTAGGCCAAATATTTTGGATTGTTGTGATAAGAGTATATTAGCCTAAGCACCCTTATTGCATGGGTAATGTGAAACATTGTCACAGCCTCCAAGTGCATCTGCCTGGCAAGTGCTAAGCAACATTATCATTATTGATTTATGCACTCCAAACGGACATTGGCCGCACATTTGAAGCGCTGTCAAACGAGCGCTGAAAATGCAAAACACTTGAATGAAAGATCCTGCAGCACCATCGGTTTGTTATTCTGAACAATAGCCTGTTTTCAATTCTATAACCATATTTAACATTTTCTCCACAGTATTGGATCAGATACCGTTCCAAATGGTTTATGCGCAACACCAACTTAAGCACTTCAAGAGCGCACAACATTTTACAGAAATTGCGCACCAAGTAGACAACTATACCGAGGTTACATAAAACTAATGTTAAGTTAGGCCCTGTCATGAATGGTATAGGACACATAAATTGAATAATAAAAATAATAATCATAATAACAATAATAGTTATACTTTCTCACAAAATGTCTTACGTTATTGACTTATTGATTTATCAAGTTCACATTTAATTAATTAGATTATTTTGACAGCCGTGCCTAACAGCTGGCACTATGACTACAACAAGATCCAAAAATAATATGATGCGAGAGATGACGGCACAAGCAGCAGCACAGTTGCCATCTGATGCCATCTACATTTGTTTAAACAGGCTGTAGGCTGTTTATCAACACTTTTTAAATTCTTTGTCAACACGTTCAGTTATGGCACGCTTGGTTTCAGGCCATTTTTGGTCAAGCTAATCACTGAATGATAACTTTGTGCCGCTTATTTCCTTGCTACTTCTGTCACCCACAGTAACTCTGATAACTCTACTCACGCTCTGATGCCATGGTGATAACTGACTCCGTAGTGGCATGATACTCGTCAGCCTCCATAAACTCGTCCTGCGAAGAAGCGTCCCCCTGGAAGTCGTGATGGTCCAGGAGCTGCTGCAGAGGGGGAGCCTTGGGCAGTAACTGGTTGACCACCTCACGACTTATGTTTGGCGCTTGTTTCAGCCGGAGCTTGCTTAGGATCTGAGACTTGATGGTCTCGAGCCTGAGCACCTTGCTCTGTTCCCGCCACACGCAAGCAGAGCATTCGCGAGCGCCTGCGTCCTCCACCTCGATAAGCGACACACCAGCATCCGTGGGCATCTCGCTTACCGGTGGGAGAAAAAGGTTGGGCTCGTCACTGCCGGACAGTCCCAGGGAAATGATCACCATCAAACAGAGCAAAAAGTTATACCTTGGCATGATGGTGATAGTTAAACACAGTTTCCTTCTGTCGCTTCTTGAATAATGTGCTGGTCCTGGTTATTCCTACGCCCTACAGAAGACGAGCAATGAAGTGCAACTAGTTCAACGGTTCTCAAAATTATTTCAACCGGTGCATGAGTGCCATAATAACTGCAACTGACCAAGAGTCCAAAATTATGCTGTCGATGTTGGATCTGAGAGTTAGATGAGGCTATCTGCTTAATGTCTGCATTTCCTTTTATTAAATTATTTGTTGGTAGGTTGACCTATTCCGTTACTGTTTAGTCCACGGTGTTGAATGATCTGTCATTGAAAGTGTGCAAGTGCGTTTGGAAAGCCCCCCTTTATATATGTCCGCTGCCCAGTGTCGTAATCCGTCTCCATTGGCTAAGATTGCAACAAAAGGCTTTCAGGTTTGTCACTAAGTCAAGAGAGTGAGGGAGGGAGAGAAAGAGACAGTCAGTCTGCCATTTGAAAATACAGATCTTAAAATCATCTTATTGACTGTTTATGCACCACATACTTGCATTGTTACATAACCCTCTTGAATGTCACTGCAGTTGTCGCGGTTATGTGCACAATGTCTTTGGAAATTTCAAGACGATTTAGATTACAAGTGACATGTTTGGGCTATCAGCGATTCGTACAGGTTTTGTTCCGTCAGTTCTGAACAACACACCTGTTGATGGACAAGTTACTTTCAAACTTGAAAACTTTGGAAAATAACTCTCATCTTCTAGTTTTGCTGTACCCAAGTATTGTTTTTTCCTTCAAATTAAATTATATGATTTAGTTGGAAATTAATTGATCAGGAACTCAAGCAAGTTGCTCAAAAACAAGTTGCTCAAAATTACCATCTGAGTTGGTACAAATAGACACAAATAGACTTTTATCTTTACATAACATGTAGTCTACGTGTATCTGTTCAGAAGTTGAGCTAACCTAAAATTAGGCTAATTAAGGCTGATAGAAGCCAGAACCTAAATGTTTTCCCTAGCCAACTTTGATTGATTAACTGCCAGACTATCACAGGTCTATTCTGAAGGCACCGTATAAGTACTGACAACAGCCTGTGTCAAACTTTAGAAGTTACAACCATGAAAGGCAAATTATAATTTAGTAGGCTATATCCAAAAAGTATAAAGGGCCTAAATATTTAAAATGCTTAATTTCAAGGTGTAGTGACACGCTGTACAGTCTACAATTTGTAATATCGTCACTTTGAGGGAACCTAAAGTCTACATTAGATTGGTTTTAAATTAGTTCTACCAGTGGTCATTGAGCCTGGTCATGAGCCTGCAACGCCACTCCAAATCTTGCATGTTAGCCCCATCTGGCGGTTATAGAGATACCTGTATCATATTTAAAATTATTACACTGAATTATTTCCTTGGCCATTTCCTTTGACAATTTCCCTTTGCTTTAGAGTTACGGAATTAAATCCAAAAACATTTAATATTGGCAATGGTCAAGAATTTTCAGATAAGGCTATTAGGAATTGGGAATTAGGAAGTAGGCCTATTAAGAATTTCTTTTATGAAAAGTGTGTGATCAATGGTGTAGATAGTGTCTTGGTAGGCTATATATTTCAGATGTGGGAACTTTACTATGGGAAAAGAGTTTGTAGCAGTTCTTTTTGACAAGCCAGGGCATTTTGGTTGGGAAGCCCAAATACACCCGACAGACGCCCTTGATGACGCCCTTGATGATAATACAGTGTAGTTTATAGCCTATAAAACGGACATTTTAGTGATTCATCACAGAAAATTATAGGCTACGGAAGAAGCTGCTGATTGGCAACGTCTTATTTGCTATCAAATTAATATCATGGTAGTGCTGACATCCCAACTTGGGTGAACGGGTGATAGCCCTTGCTACCACCATGCTACCGCTGAGTGTAGGAACCACCCACGGCCCCCATCACGCCCCACCCACCATTTCTCATCACACAGAAGTTCAACCATCCACCCTTACCAAACAAGACATCAATACACGGAGAACACGGTGCGCACTGGTACTCCGAGGATCTCACGCCTCCTACCTCAATTGAACATATTAAGCAAACATTTTCAGTGATAAACAATGCACTGCGGGAGCCTGGAGAGGACTGGGACGCCGCGAAAAAGAACACTTTCGCGTGGAATGAGCGAGGACGAATCGATACGACACATAATTAAGGAGGTGAGAGTGAAATAGGCTGCGACTGTAGCCTCTCACTGGTGTCGAGGCGCTTTTTTGGGTTTAACAAAGACTTGGTCTGGCTATTTCCTATTATCCTATACCATTTTGAATGTATATCATTGATTGTTTCGGGGTTGTCGTAAGGGGAAGGGGATATAATCTTTTGCTAAGGTGATTACTGTTGACAGTGCTGTGTTTAGACATCGTTGTCGTGATTTTCGTTGTTGCCAAGATGAGCTGGTTGTTTGAGCAGCGAATATCAACATAGCCTAAGCTCTTTATTCATTTGGCCAACTAATGAGTTACTTTTAATACAATATAGGCTACAGTTTCGAAAGGGAAGTGATTTTTCTCCGCCACATATGACGACATTGTTGCAATATTTCTCATTTACACTGTAACCAAATGATGTAATCGACTGTGGGACATATGATGCCTGGTTTCCTGTAAAGACTCGAAACGGCTTCTCTCCCGAAATCTCTCCCCCCATTCCGTACGATTTGGGTATACGGGGCGTTTTGTTTATCATTTCAAAATGTTTTCTGATGTTTCTAGCTCCCCGGAAATAGTTATTAGGTAGCCTACACAGTGTGTTTAGTGGGAGTCAACATAGCTTGAAACATAGCTTGAAAGCGAATGTGTGGTGCTGGTGCGGTTGGCATGAGTCCTGTTCTTATTTTGTATGCTGAGTAGCATGCCGTCTATGCCCACTGAAGCAGACAGAACCTCAGGCACAGTGACTAAAAAAATCATATCTGCTCTGAAACAAGACAACTGCTCCGCTCGTTAGCAACCTATTTCCTAGTCAATTTCAACAGTCATCGAGTGTGCATTTGGGTTAGCACGCTGTGAAAGTATTTCGTTTTAAACAAGTGCTTTTGTTCTCATTTCTCCAGGCAGAAGAGACCACCAAGCGACTGACCCGCAGCGACAGCAGATATGGATCACTTAAAAGGGGAGAGAGAGGGCTGAGCCAGGTGACACAGCCAACCTACAAGCCTTTACCAAACATAAGTGCACTTTGCGCTCTCTGGATTTTGGTTATATTGCCCTCTCTTGCACATAGGCTACTCACGAACGATGCATGAAGTGCAACAAATGCACCTTTAACAGAAGTTCTATCGAGTGAAAAATGGGAAACTAAATTAAGTGTCGACTAAATTGAATCACATTGCATTCAAGTTGATGTTATTACAATTAACGGTACAAACATTTGTGTTTGTGTGTTTACATGCATGGTTGTGCTGTGCTTTGTTAAATCTGTTTCTGTTCTGTTCCTGTTAAATTGCTTGATTTTTGTGTTTTGGCAGAGTGAAGACGATTCACTTGCTGGGATCCCTGACATGGTAATTGTTTGCGCTTATCTGAAATCATTCACATTTTATTACCTTACCTATTTTATACCTATTTATAACCGATTGCTGCGGTTTACAGAATTGTCGCCAGCATTTTAGTTTAGAACCTAGTGTTGAATGCAGTTGGGTGGGATGGAAAGGTATGGAATAAAATTGCATTGCAAAGTACATTAAATGTATTAAATAGGAGGACGTGATGTCCAATCAGCAAGGCTTTGACATGACAAATGTAATGATGTCCTTATATCATCAGTTGTTTTTTGTTAAAATCACTGCACTGCATTATCTTTCTTTCTTTCTCCCTCACTCTCTATTTCTATCTGTCCGTGTCTGTCTGTCTGTCTGTCTATCTATCTATCTATCTATCTATCTATCTATCTATGGCTCTGTAGGTAGAGCTCCAGGCGAACTATGACGGTGTGCTGCTGGAGCTTCGTGATTTGGAGATTCAGCGAGAGACTCTGCTGTTCCAGGTGGACTGTCTGCAGGACGCTCTGGAGGGGGCCGAGGAGATGCTGGCCGAGGCCCACAGGGAAGCTCACGACACCAGCATGGTATGATGATTCCACTGTGTGACCCACTGTGACTCTTTAAGGCGTGTTGCCATAGCCTCCAGCTCATTTGTAACTCGATATTCCAGTGTTGCCGAGAATCTCTGAAAGACGCTGACATTGATGGAATGTGTAAAGTAAATGTTATGGGGACAGCCCCTGAGTCTGAGTCTTGCCTATATTTCAACCTAAGAAGCTTAATGTGATGTACCAGTAACTAAAATCAATAAGCTGAGTGAGGTTTCCAGCTGAACTACATAAACAGTTGTAGGCCACTGTTGTAGGCCACTGTAGCTTGAGTGAACACTTTGATTTTAATAGATTTGTACAGAGGCCACCGTAACCGATCTATCTTGGCCTTGACATAAATGCTCATTCGTTACTCCATAGTTTATTGCTCCTTCCTCTGTCTGTCTGTGTGTGTGTGTCTCTCTCTCTTTCTTTCTCTCTCTAATGCCCTCACTAACGCACTGCTATTCTCTTCGTCCGCAGGAGCTGGAACGGGAGCGGGAGACGAGACGAAAGCTGGAGGACATGGTCAGCTCATTAATGCAGGAGGTAGATCGGCTGAAAGAGGTAGGAGTGTGTGTGTGTGTGAGAGAGAGAGAGAAAAATCGAGAGAGAGAGAAATCAGAGAGAGAAATGGAAAGAGCGAGAAATTAAGACAGAGAGAGAGAGAGAGAAAGAAATCGAGAGACAGAGAGATATCAAGACAGAGAGAGAAAATCGAGAGTGAGTGAGAGAGAGAGAGAAATCAGAAAGAGAAATGGAAAGAGTGAGAAATTGAGACAGAGAGAGAGAGAGAAATTGAGAGACAGAGAGATATCAAGACAGAGAGAGAGAAACAAAGAGAAGGAGAGAGAAAATCGAGAGAGAAATTGAGAGAGGTAGGGCTAGGGGAGGGGTGCACTTAGCTTACATAATCATGTGGCTGTTAAGGCACTGTGCAGCTTCCTGGTTGTGGGCTGTCGGGAGTGTAAGTGGCTTGTTTCTGCATGCCTGCCTGGTTGTGTAACACTGTGTTTTGGTGCTGGCAGCAGCGAGGCGTGGGGACAAGACAAGGGAGGGTGCTGCTGGCCTCTCAAAAAAGCTAAAACGAGCGCGCTCTTGCCAAAGGAACCAATCCCCTGCCAGCCTATAGATTCATATATAGATTGTTTTATGTAGGTGAAACTGGTGTCTAAAGAGGATGCTGGGAAATTAAAGTGCTGCATTAGGGAGATTTAGGTGGGGTGGTGAAACAGACAAGAAAACAGAGCGATGAAGGGAGAGAATAAGGGTGCGAGTTCAGTTAAGCTAAAAATAAAAAGTGCTGCAAACCCGGTGTCCACCTCACACCACACTTGGGAGCTCTAAGTTACAGTCGTTGCATCAGAGCCAGGCAGGGGCCTTGGTACTCCCACACTTTGTATATGTTACTGGTTCAGGCTGAGGCCATATTTGGAAATGTTACTCCTGGTGGCGTCAGTTTGTTTTGGTGGGCGCTCTGGTGGGCTTACATCTCTTCAACAAAGACTCTTTCACTGATCTGTTAATACCTTATCTTGTATGCATGCAACAAGGCCACAGACTGTGGAGTTTGTGGTCAAGATGCTTTCAGAATATCTTTAAAGATAAAAAATGTACCAAAATAGGTGATAATGTCAGCGCTGTAGTTTTCTATTTGTTCTTCAAGACCACAATGTAAACCTGAAGGCTTAGGCAGTCAAGCTTGTTGTTTTTCATCCGGGCTTCATGAAGTATCTGTGTGCCTGCCTGAGGGTAGCATCGGATATATTTTTATTGTTTTGTTCAGCTGGCTGGCTGGCTCGCTGGCTAGAGACTGAGTCTCAGAGACTGAGAGGCACTCTGTGGTTTCTGGGCCAAATCAGGAAGCACAGGTTCTAACAGACGTGGCTCGATATCCTGTCCAGAGTTGTGCCCTGGGGCACAGTAACCAGCACGCCCCCTGCTTGTGTCGTAGGGTTGTACATCTGGCACTCGGAAAGGGGAAGTGGACTGCAGTCGCAAAGGCAAACTCCCAGATGGTTTCCTCTTTTAACACTTACCCCTGCTTCATTAGTTTGTAAACATGAGCCAGATTTGCAGGGCTGTAAACCCCAGTAAACAGGCTATGTAGCCCATGCTAGCTGGTGGAAAGTTAGCCAGCTAGCTAAACAGATCAGAGAAATGCACTGGGGCGTCGCATCAGCTGTAGAGGAACTATTACTGACCACACTGATAGGCAAATATGAGGGGAAATTGTTGAGTAATTGTGTTTTGATTAGTTGGTTTGTTCATTTTTTGGGCAGCAGGTTGGTTTCACAACACTCAGTACAGCAGTAGATTAATGTTGTAAGATCACACGCAGGGTTGACCACAACACAAGTTATTTGATTGCAGATAGCTGCAGATGAATGGTTTGGTGGACTTGTGCAGGCCTATATGTAATTTAGCACGCCTGTTATCAGAACAAGTGTTACCATGTCTCAGAGAAAGATGGTACTTATCCCTCATCATTAGTGGAAACCTGATTATGCCTGTGGTTACTCACATACAGTATGTGAGTTACAACTATAATTCAGACATGTGAAACTGATCTGCTTTGTCGTTACCATCGTTAGGCATAAGCATACTTATCATGAACCTCATTTTAAACTCTACATCTGTTTAGTGGGCATCATTATGTGGATTCTGGTACACTGACGAGGGATGGTTTAACTGCATTTAGAAACTGTACCTCTGTCCCTCTATCAGTAACATCACCAGGCCAAAGCTGAATTTTATTTATTA
The DNA here is from genome assembly GCA_027475355.1 of Coilia nasus. Lineage (NCBI taxonomy): Eukaryota > Metazoa > Chordata > Actinopteri > Clupeiformes > Engraulidae > Coilia > Coilia nasus. Next base: position 35,830,936 of record CM050211.1, read on the forward strand.
TTTAAAAGACCTGCATTATTCACTATTCACTTGCCCTATATATATATATATATACATATATAGTGAACTGGCATTATTTTTAAAACAGTTGTCCTTTCTGTGTGTGTGTCATGCTCTTGCAGTGTGTTTCATTCCCATGATATTATCAGTTTTAGGATTGCATATTACTGGACATTTCTGGCTGAACAGCCATAACAACATCATCACCCTGTAGTGCATGTGTTTAAGGACGGCAGAGGAAATGCTGATGGACAGGTTTTTTATGTTCCCCAAGATATTCCCTGCCTGTATTCTGCCAAAACGCTGAACTGCGTCAATGATTCGGCAAAAAACGCCCTCCCTAACTTTCAAGTTAAAACATTTACTTTCACTTATGAACATTGTTTTCTAAATGTCAACATGACACACTGTGCCACAATGTCTTTTTGATATATTTTAACATTTTCTTCTACTATTGTCTTCTATGACAATACAATATTGCACACCACTCACCGAAGGTAGTGGCTGATGTCCTGATTATGAATTAAAATGCACAAAAGCATTTAGCAAGTCAGGTTTTGCACCTGAGTATGTATGTTACCATGCCTATAACGGTTACAGTTTACAGTAATTAATAACCAGCAAAGTGTGTACAACCTGCATGTTTACATGTTGTGTCAACCACGTGAGGAGTTGGTCTTGTGTGTATTAATGACTGCGTGGCAGGAGAGCAGAGTTCCGCACGTGGCAGAGTTTACCCGGCCTAGATAGATAATGAGATGATAATGTGTTGTATTGTTTTTCCTTGTTGCCCACAGGAGAGAAACAACATCCCAACAGTCCCTGTCTACACTCTAGTTAGAGACGGCACACAAGAGACGGCGACTGAGGAGACGCAAGACACACAAACATCACCACCATCCCCACCCCCACCTGACAAGACTCAGGCAGATGCACCTTTCACCCTGGTGCGATTGGACAGCACGCCCGTCACTCAAACTCCACCGTCCAGTGGTACGGAGGGGCAGGCGGACAGCTCAAACGGGGGGCTGCTGTCCTTCTTCAAGAAGGGCAAAGTGGACCAGCCTCAAGATGGCCGCACCGGTCCGGCTTGGCTTCAGAACGCCCCCATGGGGACGTCGGTGGATCAGGAGCCAGAGCAGGCCAAGAGCGAGCAGGAGTCGCCCAGCGAAGGCCGCTTAGCCAAGCTCACCAGGATGGTGAAGAGCATCGGCCAAACCCCGTCACTGGAACTGTCCGGGCATCCCGCGCAGGAGGGAGTGTTCCGAGGCCAGGGCAGCGTCAAGCAGATGGCCGACGACGCGGATGACAACGAGAGCAGCGGCTACGAGGACGCTCAGTCTGAGCTGCAGGAGAACCTCCCAGGCGCCTCCACGCCAGACACGTCTCCCGACGCAGGCTTCGAGGAGGAGGTCGCAGACGAGGAGGAGGAGGGGAGCACGAAGACGGGGGAGCCGGGGAGTCCCAAGCCAAACGACTCCTGTGTGTTGTCTTAAACTCTCTGCTTCCGTGATTGCCTCATCCCAATGTGCCGCTGTCTACTGATCTGAGATTCCTTTTAATCAAGCATACCTAAGTCCTGACCTATATGATCTCACTCAGGCCTGTGCGCACTGGGTGCTTCTGCTGATGGAGAAGGGCAGCTTAGAAGAAGTTTTGTTACAAGCTGCACATATTCTTCCTATGTTCTACTCTTGCACAACGTCAGCCTCAGATCAGTGTTTGTCCTGCTTGACTTTTCTGCTCGTCCTGTTGTGAAACAGTGCTGAGAAATCTGCAATCGTTGTTTCAACTCTCGGCCGGCCGGTGGTTCGGCCTCAATAATTAACAGCTGACCTTGGAATGCTTTTACTTACCCCCTCCCCCCCCTGTCCACCCCACTTTTATCTGTCTCAGAAAGACTTGAGTCAATACTGTACGTGTGTCCGTACATTTGTGCTGCTCCGGAACGTCATCAGCCATAATGGAATTTTCTGGGCCGAGCACCGGCTGGTGTTCTTTGGCAGTGTTTCCCACTCCTCCCTCTCTTGGCATCAAAGGCACAACACGGTTTACACGCTGCTGTTCCTCTCCTCTCCCTGCGCAGCCCTGTTCCGGTTTCTCGTAATGGCTCTGTGGTTTCCAACGCTGACCTGGCATCTTCCATGGCCATCCGATATCACGAGGACGACACGAACAGATTTGTTTGGCCGTGGTGGTCAGTCCTTGAAATACGACACTGGTCACACTGTACTGCTAGCTCTATGTCTAGACTATACTTTTATCTTTTAATCATGGAAAACTGTTTTTGTCCACACAGATCATAGCTGTGTCACTGTACACAACAGTAATAACAAATAATAATTACTCATTTTTAACACTGGGGTTACATGAAGGACATAAAAGATAACACTGATCTCTGACAGACACTGATTATTAATACTTTTATTATCAGTTTATTGAAAGGTAGGGTATACATGCCCTACAAAATCAATGTTATAGTACCTTCGGCTCTTTTGATACACAGCTATTAGGGACCTCCAAAAAGGGAATAGTGCCTTTTGACAATACCTTAATGCATTTCAGACTTAATAAATAAAACTTACAAAAATGGAAAATATCAACCTATTTAAGCACGATTTTTAGCTCAGTGGGAACGTTAAAAGCCTACATGCTCTGGCTTAGCTATGACAAATCAGTGAGAAGTACATTCCAGTTGTTTGGTTTGAAACACGATTAGTCATGACTGCATGACGGGCTAATCAACAATGTCCTTGAGGTTTTGTTTGCTTTGGGTGCTGCTGTGGGAACAGCTCTACCTACTAGGGAGAGGCCTCACATTGTTTGCTTAAAAATAGACGTTGCAGGACGATGTCACTTTTATTACAAGTTTTAACCCCTTAGGATTAATGAAGTAGTTTCGGTCATATTTCACAATTTTTGTTGGGATAATTCAGTTTATACCTTATGTATCTGTGTAAACCCGTATTCGTGGTGTTCTAGGCCTCCCCTGAAAATTTTATTTGATTTCTTTTTTTGTTTAAATTTTGAGAATGTTATTTGTTCTTGTTATGGTGTCTTACAAGTAACTGTGTCTTACCTGCAGTCTACTGTCCTTAAACGTTTTGTAACTCTTTAAACTCTTAACTCTAGCTGAGAAATGTAAAAATATACCATATACTGGCTCATGTGGTACTGCAAGCACCTTCCAGTTTCACCTCCTGATTTTCTTTCATGATTTGTGAAGTGAGTCAGTTTTTTAAGCATTTAGTTTAAGTTGCCACACCTTTGGTAGGCACTAGCTATGTATATTCAGCCAGGCACCTCCCTTTATAGCAACTTGACTCACTGCACCTTTGATCATTTGGAAGAAAAAAAAAAACTGCAACTTTTTAGTGTAAAAAAAAGTGCTATTTACAATTATTTACTTCTGTTATGTACAATTTGAGGAATTCTGGTAAGGGCCATGCTGAATTAGCTTTATGCTATTAGTTATGTGGTTTTGCACTTGACATGATATGTCGCACATCATCTGATGCTGTATGTGTTCTAAGGCTGCATGGTTGTAGTTTACAAAACAAAATGGTGGCAAAAAATGGACATATATTTCACCCATAGGATGTGTATTTTACTCCATACAGTAAGAATTTCATACACTTCCAATGGATGTATCCATGTGTGAGCATGTGGGTGTGCAGATGATTAAAAAGTCCATCCACAAGCAAAATAACTTGCATGTTTGTTTAATGTGGGGAGGAGGCTGTATCCAACCAACATGCAGGGTTATCTTGGGCGTTAAGTTAGGGGACCTGTCACCTTCATTTTAATATCACTTCATAAAGCAGCATTCTGGCCATAAAATATACTAGACTGGATGGCCAGCAAATGTCTTTTGCCATCACCTGGATGAACAAATATATGCAAATAGTGGCCTGCCATTAGCTATCTGTGCAAATGTGATCTTCTTATCTGGTATGCTGAAGTTGTTTACAGTGGAGAGGAATGTGAGCACAAGACAGCTGGTTGCTATGTTTTACACACCTGTAGTTAAGGACCACAGAACGCACACTAAAATTAACTTAGAAATGCACACACACAGGTAATAAGAAAGGCAATTTATTTATAAACATAAAGATTGTATGATTTTTGTTTAAAATAAATCTGTGCTTAATTACATTTAAATACACAGGGACCTTGCAAGCATATTCACAAAGTTTGATTGTCCATATCCTTGCAGTCTGGAAGAAGGTATTCCTTTGAATCATAAGTGACTCACTGGTTTCTAGACAAGAAAGCTACTGTTATATTTGATATTGAATAAAAAGCTAGTTCATTATTTCTTAATTCATGATCACATATGCACATATGCATTACAATAACAAAAACATTGAAATAGGCCAATAGTGTTGCCTAAATGGTCAATGTTGAATATGCAGTTATATGCATAAATAAATGTACTGTTCCAAAAGAGTAGGAAAGAGATAAAAATAAGGCAACAATAAACTTCTAACTAAAAAATTAAATCACAGGAATGATAATGCAATCCAGCCAATTATTTAAGACAGAAACCATATTTTTGTGCAAACATGCATTGATCGACTTAACGCCAAGCTTCTAAAATCTTGCTACAGTATGAGTGTGAATGTGTGGTACCAGAGGTAAACCATGTGACACTGTGTTACTGTTGACCATTCATAGTCCTATCACGCTGCCTAATACTGTAACAATCCACACAGCTATAATAAGGGCATACTGACAAGGTGGCCAAGTTGTAGTCAGCTCAAAGACTTATGGTTGGTAGTTGTGTCACCAAACAGCGATGGCCGACACACTGGTACCTAGACCTCCAACAGGTCTAGTCTTCTGCAGTATTTAGTAGCAAACTAAATCCTACATAACCGGATAAAAGGACTTAATTGAATCAGGTGCGAAATAATAGGACTTGAACCTCACCTCTGCAGCAGGGCAGCTTCCATGCCCACCAGCAACACTGGTTGGTGGATCAACATGAGATTGTGTGCTCGGGGATCAAGTGAAGAGCTACCACTAATCCCTTTATGGTGTTGGTGAACCTGTGGCTGAACCCTGTCCCCTCAGCCATTCATGGCCTATGCTCTTGGCACCACCTCCTCAGCCCTGTCAAGTCAAGCAGAAGCTTCTCTCTGGCGATGACCGCCTTTGGATTCGGTTCAACTACACTGCGTATGTTTTAGAGTGGGGGGGGTGGCGAGAAAAATGGCCATTTAAGGATACTTAAGTGTCTGTGTGTGCTTCTGTTGTTTTCTATCCCTTTACCCTCCTGTTCCTGTACACGGGTCATTAAATTCTTGCTCTCGCCTACAGTTCCCGCTGCCTAATGAAGTGCTCACTTCGCTTCGTCTGTCTGTCTGGCTAACCTAGAGGCATCTGGCGGTATTGTTGGAAGTGTTTTCAGGGAGTGCTGATCCAAAGCAGGATAATCTCAAATGGGCCCAAATCAGAACCGCTCTTGGACGTATGAAAAGCGTTATGACTTCCTGTATGAGATAGCTAAAAACATCCTGTGACCAAGAGAGGGAAAACAGCCATAATTACCTCAACGCACGTTTAACTTACAAACATAAGACTCACATCAGGCCAGAAATACTGAGACATTCGCATCTTACAATATTTATCCTCTGCTTCAGCTGTGTTTAAACTGAAAGTCAATGTTGTGGTGCAAATGATGGCCCGATTTCAACACGAGGTGTTTATGTTTTCACATCTGACTGATATCTCTTTACCATCAGTCACTACTACTGCTACTGATATCGTGGGTCAGGTCATGTTACCCGACTACAAACCACTAGAATGCTTATGCTTTCACTTTGGTTAAGGTTAAACAGAACAGCTAAGTCAGTCAGACTGTCCTTCCAGGATCTTGCGACCTCATGATAAGTTGCAAATTTACACAACTTTAAGGAACTTCCCTTCCATGGAAATTTCCTTCTTTTACCACAGTATTTTCGCAAAACACAAAACATTATTGAAGGAATGACTGCATTATTTTGAATATTTTTTCCTGCAGCAGATACAGTCAACGTTGGAAGCAAGAATGCCAACAAACCTTCACAAGATCCTGGAGGGAAAACCTCTCTAACCCATTTACTTTATATGAAACATTGCAGATAAGGTACTTCGTTCTACTTGAGTGTGTGAATGGTCAATAACTTATTTCTTCTAGCTCAGTGTACACGTCGGAGTTGGGTTCAAACTCACAAACACAGGTGAGCGTTCATGAACATGTTCAAACGGTTTTCCTTCAGTTTCTAGTTCTCGGCAAACATAAGCCAACAGTCAGAGGTAGTTGGCCACAAACAACAACAGATGCTGGACTGTGAGAGATGTGTCTTTGTAAGCATTAATCAACAATGAAAATGTCCCACAACAACTGGAATTGTTCGCTTGTTTGTTACCCACCCATAAAGCACTTCAGCCTGTTCCTCTTCTCTTATCACCTCACCCTCATTGTCTCCATCCCTTTAACATTGAGCTGTCATGTTCTCATGTGCTCATTTCCTGCCCTCCCGCCCTACCCGTTTCCTCTCTCTCTCTCCTCTCCTCTCCTCTCCTCTCTCTCTCTCCTCCCTTTCCCCGTGCTCTTTAGTTCCCGCAGCACGGGGTCCTGCTGGTCGGAGTGGGCTGGTTTAGGTCCACTCCTCGGCCTGCTCGACCCGTCCCTGTGGCTCCAGGACCAGCCTGAGGTTCGCTCTTTGGCAGCTTCTTAGCTGAGGAAGGGAAACAGTACAGTTCAAATACTAAATAATATAATATTAAATTACCAGTATAATACTGATATATTATCGGTATTATATTATATTATATTATATTATATTATATTATATTATATTATATTATATTATATCTGCTGACATGATCTGATGATCTGTTACAAATGCTTTGATTACTAGTGATGGAAATGTACTTCTTTTGTGTTCTTTTGTGTTTTCCATACTTGTTTTGTGAAGTGCACATTAAAGGCAGACTGTAATGCAATAGAAATCTAATACCCATTAGAGCTTAGACACAAACAGTCCAAACTGATATTTATGCTCATATCAACTGGGCTACTCACTCCTTTCTACCATTTGCCAATAGGCAGTGGAAATATCACTGGATAATTGCTGGGAGAGGAAGTACACTGACTGCCATGTTTGTAACACCGTGCCCAGCTTTAGAAATTTCCAGAAGTCAGAGAAAGAGTACAAACACAGCATGCTATTTTAAGATTGTTCTATTCGAGAGATGACGTGAACAACATTTTTCTGCTTGCGACAAAGAAACGATCCTTAAAAAGTGAATGAAGCGACACTGTTAGATTTCCTAAGGTGGGTAATGTAGAGGCCTTTTCAATAGTAATGAATATATAATGCTGTGATTCTAAGTGTGGCGTGGACCCCCGGAAAGTATGTGGAGTAACAAGATGGGCAGCAAAATACATAACAAAAACCATGAACCAGCTGTAACCTGTAACTAACCTATATGGATAGTTAATAACCTTCTTTGTATATATAGGATGTAGTTAGAGCCTACAGTTAGCCTATTTGCTACTTAGAAAGAACAGCTAGCATAATTATTTATACATACACATACACCTAACATGAACCAACTCAACCCATTTTTATCTGACCTGTTTTGATCATTTTAAAAACGCTGATAAATTAAGGTAATCAAAAACTTGATTGAAGAGATTCCATTACAGAAGGAATGGTTACACTTTGGTTGCACGTATGGTCCCTGTTAAAGTTTGTTTACATCATGAAGTACAGTGTAACAACGTTTGTAAGAACATGTAACACTATGTACTTACACTGAACCATATGGATTTAGTGTTAGATACATACAGTGTAAGTACATAACATTTCATGTTGTTACATGTAGATACGCTAAAAAAGGAACCGTAAAATGAAGCGTTACCAGGATAAGGAGGGGTTCACTGCCAAAAAAGGGTCTGGCATTAACAATCTTACTCATTTAATGCAATGTGGCAATTCTGCCGTGCACAGGCAAGACAATAACTTAAATTTTGGGCAAAAATTATTATTATTAAAAATTATTGTCATTTTTGGAACAATAAATATCAGTTTTATCATGTGGCCGAATATCTTGAGTCAATTTTGTTGTTTGTGTTTGAGAAAAGCAAGATGTTGACTGACAACAACATAAGCAAACAAGATTTTCAAAGTCATTTTTCTCAGTTTCCCACTCTGGTGAATTGCCTTTGTAGGGCAGAATTGCTCTCTGACACTACCCCCTAGTGTCTGCACAAGGGCAGTGCACCCAGGGAGGGCAGGGACAGCTCTGCTGCAGAAGCGCCTCAGGTGAAACATGACTTACCTATGGCCATGAAGAGGTCGTTGACGTTCATCGCAGTCTTTGCAGAGGTCTCCATGAACAGCAGGCTGTTATCGTCTGCATAGGCCTGTGCCTCCTGTTACAGGAAGTCACACAGCTGCAGTGACTCACGGGCAATATGAATATAATGCACGCAAAGGAAGACTTGCGCAAGGGACTTTTCTTTCATGCCCTTTTTTTAGACGCCGAATGACACCTTACAGACTTATTTCCTGGTGGCCCAATAATAAGATGACTGTTTATTTGAGTCAAATCCAGACAGCGTGTCTGATTTCATAGTGAACTTTTTTTTTTATTGCTGTGAATGGTGTTGCTAAACTGGACTAAAAGTCTAACAATAACAAGTATGTGCTGGAATGCAGCTTCTTTCAGTTTTGTAATGTATGCACGCAACGTTGAGCTACCAGTGTCAAAGTCATGGACATCTATGGCAAAGACTAATTTGTGTAGATCACATGAGTGAAACATGCATTGTAACAGATGTTGCTCATTCAGCACGCTAGCCTAAAATATTATTCTTCGTATGATTGTGAATAGCGCGCATAAAAGCAATACTAAGTAGTTGTCCTCTTCAGTCTCCCTATAGGTTGGAAGTGGAATTGTTTCTCATAAAGAACTACAGTGAGACGGTACGCTCCTCCTAACGTACTTAGTGCGGTTATAGCCCATGGAAGGCGGCAAAGCAAATTCACAAGTGCCTTTCACCCTGTTGCAAGTTAATAAACCACTGAGGCGATTTTGGAAACATTATTCTAAGGTTAAAAAACTACTTAGTGTTACTTTAACTCTTATTTCCATCTTTCAGAATAAAGTACAGCATTATACAGCCCTACCTCGTACTCCACCGTCCTATTGGCTGACAGGTCAGCTTTGTTTCCAGCCAGGGCAATCACGATGTTGGGACTCGCCTGCCTCTGTAGCTCACTGACCCAGGTCTTTGCCCGGCCAAACGTGTCCTGCAGAGGAAGTGATACTAAAATTAGGACAGCAACAAAGAGTCAATCTTGAAGAAAAGTACTCATTCACTTAATAAAGGCATTTTGAGTCCTTCAAATAAACAACAGATGTTGAATTAGAAAGCACTGCTTTGCTGATTATGTACTGTGGTACACTACTGTATTACAGTGTCCAGTTCTCCTCTGTGGCGTTAGTTTCTTACTGTGTTGGTCATGTCGTACACCACAATGGCTGCCTGCGCTCCTCTGTAGTACATAGGTGCCAGGCTGTGGTATCTCTCCTGCCCTGCTGTGTCCCAGATCTCAAACTTCACAGTGGTGTCGTCCAAACACACTGTCTGTGTCAGGAAAGCAGCTGGACAGAAGATGGATAGAAATGGACAGACAGACGGGTTGGGAGAGAGACAGAGAGGGGGAGAGAAAGACAGAGACAGAGAGAGACAGAGAGTTAGTGATAGCCACAGGTTAAAGCATAATATGATAAGATATTAAGATATTATGGGATATTATCTTACGACAACATATCAGGATGTTAGATTTTATAGATTTCTGAACATCCACTGTATCACTAGCTAGGCTGTGTTTACTTATGCCAAGCTCCACAGTAACTGCAGTTGGCCTGGAGATTATGAATAGAACCCAATTATAATGCCATTTGCATGCCTGTCCTCATCTCTGTTTCAGCTCTATGACTTGCACTAGCTCAAATGAGCTGAGGACTGATGAGGACTTGTTCATGTTCTGCGCACACAGCAAATAAGTATAGCTGGGCAGAGCTCAAATAGGCTACCCAATGCTTTTATTCTATAGCTAAAGTGTTCCTTCAAGCACAGCGTAGTTGCCTTCCTCTGTAATGATATCAGAGCCAATAACAACTGAAAGCAAAGCATTAACTATGCACATAAATATCTTTATTGCCAATAGGTTAAAGGCTGTCTAGAAATTATTTGTATGTCAAGTGTCAGAATGTGTAGAGGCCAAATGTAATGAATGTGCCGTGAGGTGCAACATACTGTTCACTGGCAGAGGACTGAGTGTTATATTGCAGATCAGAATCAGAATCAGCTTTATGTGGCTAACCTTGAACATACATACAAGGAATTTGCTTCTGGCAGTTTCTGACACCTGATTTAGAGGAGACCCTAACAAGGTTCTCTGCTCACCTGCATGGAAAGAAGTACGGCACAGTGTGAAGCGTGACCCATACCTCCAATGGTGCTCTCCTGAAACTCCTGGAACTGGCCCTTCACGAAGCGCAGGACCAGGCTGGACTTTCCGACAGCCGACTCTCCAAGCAGCACCAACTTAAACTGGCAGACCTTGTTGGCCGGGGACTGGCCGTTGGGCCGAACTGGACGTGCCGCCATGGTTGCCGTGGCTCCGGGGTAACAGGGCGGGGGATGGGAGGTGTTGTTGGAAAGAGGGGGTGGGGGGGGGGTTCTCTCAGAGATTTTGGGAAAGGGGGTGCAAGAGAGGAGGAGGAGGAGGAGGAGGACGGAGGAGGAGGGAGGGTGTGGCAGTGCGGCGGTGACAGCTGGGGACGAGAAGACAGGCGGAGGGAAAGGAGGGGCGTGGGGGTTACAGAGGTCCCCTCTCAAGGACAATGAGTCCCGTCTGCCAGATGAAAGATGGAAATCTACAAGACAATAAAAGAGGACAGAAGAAAAGACAACAGATGTATGCCACGATTCGAGCACTTCAATCATAATAGTACTCCGTCATCACCAGGACTGAAGGGAAGCACTGATTAATCAGATCCGGGTACTCTGATGTAACGCTCTGCGAGACAATTCCTTTCAGTTCCTCTGGGACCACCAGCAGGAAGCTGCATTTTGGAGAACTAGGGTATAGCGCAGCAGTTTTGTTTTCTGGTCACACTCGAAGACGACTCTGATGCAATACACTTCTGTAATTTGGTCCATATGGTCAGTCAATTTGTTTGCGGTTTAGAGTATTTGTGTCCCCAGAACCCCTCCAGTGTTCACACACATAGCGCCGGACACTGTAAATAACAAGCAAAAGCCTACAGGGTCGAACCTTGGCATACACATTTTCATCCAATCATCATGTTTCCAAAGGGGCACGGAAGGGAGGGGGGGGGGGGTGTAATTTGATTGGTTGTTTAAATCAAAAACCAATACCATTTCGCCATAATCGCATACTACTTCTTTGAAGTAGGCTATCCCATTCTCCATTTCAATAATCCACTCCATATGAATAAGGCAGTGACATGTTTTACTTCCATCTCAAACGAAGACGTCTGAAATGATACATAGCTACCACTCCCTCGCAAATGATCAGACTACAAGATGGGCTTCGCTTCACTTCCATGATAAGGTGGAGACATGGCAAAGGCGACTAATCGTCTGTCTAAACATAGGCTAGAAACTAAAAGTAACACATATGTTGCAATTGTGGCTAAAAGCAACCGTGTTTGGTTAGCCTGCAGATAACTGCACTGGTCCTAATGCAAGGGTTTGAAGCTCATCGTCAGCTATCAACGTCTCAAACTTTATCATCATGCCAACAAACACTCAACTCAGCACACTTTCATTTCGACCACAGTACTTTAGGCAGGAGCCTGAAGTACTCGATCTCTTCCAAGTTTTTAGAAGTGTACAACTACTTACCACCCCTTCCCCCACCTCTACTGTCCACCCTTGACACCCAAACACTCTGAGCCCCACCCCCTCCCACCGAGCCTCGGAGAAATCACATAACATCGGGTTCCCGAACAGCGCCCCAGTATGGTCGGTCAATTCCCTGGTACCTCAACAGCAGTGACCGCTGGCACTATAGGTACCCACCATGGATGGTATCACCTACCTATCGCCAAGTGTTTCTTCCTTTCAGCTGCTTTGTCCGCCGGACAACGCTATTGCGTTGACTTGTCTACTTGTTCCACTGTCTTGGGCGGTGACTGACGGACAACTATTTGACCCAATGGGAAGTGGGACTTCCTCTCCTCATGAATTCTTGGCAAATCGTCAGAAAGAGTATGCGTCAGTGCAACCTACCGTGTCGGAGTTTCATAGCACACACTGTACAATACTTTAAAATCATGTTTGTTGTATAATGTATTCAATGCTTTGGTAAATTAGAGGTAATTGTGGATTAAGACCATTTCAAACTGTAAATGGAAATATTTGATACCTAAAATGGCCTAATGTTTTTTAACCTTGTTAATCTTCACACATCATTGTTTAGAACTGCTTTGCTGGACAGAAGCCATGTTCCAGAAATTTGATAAGGGTACTTTTTCTTGGCACATACCATAAAAGCCCAATCATCTTTTTTGCTATGACTGTTCTTGATATTCTGCTTCTATTGGGGATTCCTCTAATTGGTAATTTTTTTCTCCTCTGCATGTTGGAATTTTTGACTGCTCTACAAATCATAACCTACCTCTTTTTTTGGTTCTTTGGCCATTGTCATGGACTGTCTCCACCATCTCGGTAGGCTGCCCCATGTCTAATCCTGTGGAATAATTCTGCTGTGCCAGTACTAAAGGTATCAGGTGTTCAAACACAGTTCAAGCTTTCTAAATGGGACACAAATAAGGTACAACACACAGCCAACTTGCATTGCTTTATGAGTGGGCCTATATATTGTTCAGTTACTGTTAAGCTGAAATATTAAGATGTTAAGATGAAATATCTTTTTTCCCCCAGAATCATGCATTGCGCCCTCAGTTCTACAGTGCTTTCCACAGGTGTTACCACTCCCTGTCATATTTCTCTATGTTAACTGTGGCCTGGACATCCTTAATGGGGTATATGATTAAAGGAGAACTTCGGTGTAAAATGAAAATTGCCATGTTAAAACATCATACCGACTTGGTATGTGTACTGAGGAGCAAAATTGATTTAGCCTGTTGCATTCAGAGTTTAACTATTTTTTATCATTTGTCCCAGAAGGCTAACAATGGAAGTGGTAGGTGCCCTCAGACGAAGCATGACGACTACGCTATTTTTAAACCATTAAAACAGCTCGAAGAAACTCCACACTCCATCGGTAGTACAACAAAGCCCCTGACATTAAAAATGAGGCACTGAGAACTTTGAAAGTGTACACAACATTTATTAATAAAACAGTTTTGACACGCAGTACCTTGCTGTAGTTTCTCGTCGCCGCCATGATGAAAGTCCAAACAAGTCGATTGTACCACCTCTCCTCCTATTCTTCCTGCTGGTTCATGTTCGTCAATCGACTGGTGCGGACCTTCATCATGGCGACGACGAGAAACTACAGCAAGGTACTGCTTGTCAAAACTGCACACAAAAGAGCATCATTTAAAATAAATACTAAAGGGGTTGGATCAAATACATCATTGATCAGATCTTTTTAGTGCTTTAGAAAAATCCTGACAAAAGACATTTAGATTTTGTGTCACCTACTGTCAAGAGGGACATCAGTTACATTACACCACACTACATTGTGCACATCAGTTTTCAAATGGGCTATATTAAAAAGCATACATTACGTGTTGACAACGGCCTCTAAAAAGTTAATGGAGCTGTAAATCTTGAGTGATCAGAATTTCAATATGTAAGTCTATGAGCCTTGAATTTCAATGTGTAAGTATATGTAATATGTATAATATGTAATATGTATCAACCGTCAACTTTCTCATGTTTATGCTGCCTTGATAAGGTAGAATAGCCTGATATATACTGGGGTATGAGTGGAATATTCTGTGACAAGGAATTTGTGCAGTTTATAGCTATGAGTTACATGGTTTGGTCAGGTCAGATGCATCCCGATTATGGCAAGCCTTTCTAGTTAGTAAGCCTAAATATGCACTATATAAAAAAGTTTAACGTTTGCTATGTCAATATATTTTTGGAAAGATGCTTAACATATCTAGTATTTCGGGTTATGAAAGGATTCGTCCTGCCGTCAATGCAGATTTGTTTGTTAGTAAGAACGCTGTCTCTAATCAAAACGGCTTACCAATAGCCATACGCCAAATTTAGGATGATGATGTTATCAACCTGCGACGGCATTAGCTGTTCGTCTTGCTCGCTCACGACGTGCGCCGTTTTCATGGCCCGCGTTAAATTTATGGATTAATTTCGTTTTCGGTAAGTGGGATAAGTAGAGTTATTTATACACACTGAAAAAATAAAACAGAAGGAAAAGAAGTATTATATTTTAATATAACGACCTCAACAAATACGTAGTTGTCTAACTTAGCTGTCTAGCATTGCAGGATTGGCTGTTGCACACCGGTGGTGGTAGAGATACCCGCCTTGAGTTGCGATCCTTGTATTCTGTAGCTGTGAAGGTATACACACATATAATTGTGTACATTGTTTCGTTATGCACCAGTACTCTAAAAAAAGTGAAAACACTGAATTGATAATTTGCATCTTTGGCTTTTCCGTGTTGCATGGCGAGTTGACTAGCTTGTAGTGCTGTTAGCTTGCAGCCAGTTAGCCTAGGCATGTTGACCGGCTACTTATCTATACTCAACATCGCTAAGAGTGTTTTGCCCTCCTTATTGTCACCAAAAGTAGGAACCATAACGTGTATATGTGCTTCATACAGCAACACAACACAGCCCACCATGAGTTTATTCGGGTCAACAGCTGGTTTCGGCACCGGTGGAACGAGTGTGTTTGGCAACACCACAACAGACACACATAATCCAATGAAGGCAAGTAATGCAAAACCCTAATCAGATTTCTGTCTGTCAACCTGTAATTTAACAGCTTACCAAATGCCGCTTGCTCTCACATGATCTGTGGTCTTTACAGGATGTAGAGGTGACGTCTCCACCTGATGACAGCATTAGCTGCCTGGCCTTTAGTCCCCCTACTCTGCCCGGGAACTTTCTTATCGGAGGCTCGTGGGCCAATGATGTAAGTAAGAACACCTCATGCTTTAATTCTGTTGTTTTATTGTTGAACGGATCTCGTCCTTTTAGTTATCTTTTATAAAAACTCATTCAATAGCCATGTTTCAAAGTACAATGACAAAGTACTATGACAGTGTGTTGCCTGCCTCTGGGTTAAGTCTGTTTACCACTGATCATCAAAAAGTGTTTGTGGATATGTGTATTAATTACGTTTTGGCAGTTAGTATGCACATATAAGAGGAAGTGAACAATTCTGTCATGGTCGTTACACTTTATGCATTTTGCCATTTCTTTCTCCCTCCTTCTGCAACAGGTGCGATGTTGGGAAGTGCAGGACAACGGCCAAACTGTGCCTAAAGCCCAGCAGATGCACACAGGCCCAGTACTGGATGTGTGTTGGAGCGACGTATGTGATTCCTAAAGTTTTTATCCATAGCATTGTGTCACTGTGAAGTGGCTCACCTTCCAAAATATTGTTCTGTGTCACTGCTGATCAAATTATTTTAGCACTTTATTACCATGTAATTTCCATGGTTAATCAGCAACTACAACAAAATGTGTTATTTTTTCATAGCACAAAGATCTTAAAGCTGGCCTTTTAACTCCATCTCCTAGACTATATTTCAACCTAAAACAGACTTGAATATGAGGCTGGGCTATAGTGAGTTGTGGCTGGTGTTGAAAAGAGTATGACATTATCCAAACAAATGGTTGTATTCTTACTGTGTCTCCTGTAAAGCTATCCATTTTGCAAATTGATGTATTTTATACATGAATATGTAAATGATTGTTAAATGAAGACAGCAGTGGTTTTCCCCTGTGCACTAGCAAACCTTTATGGGAACCACTCATTTGCATGATACAACAGTGGACTCTGTCAGCTAAGCTGTCTTGCATCTTGTTTAATGTTATAACAGGATGGGAGTAAAGTCTTCACTTCCTCATGTGACAAAACAGCCAAAATGTGGGACCTGAACAGCAATCAGGCGATGCAGATTGCACAAGTAAGACGACACATTTGAATTACACTTGTGCTGTAATGCAGGTTTTTATTTTATCTGCAAAACAATGAAGACAATCTTTACTGACACAATACAGATCTAATGGTCTTTCAAAGTCAAATTTGTTCTTCATGGGTAACTACCTGTAATAGCACAGAGTGGAAAAGCTTTACGGATTTCTCTTTTGATCTTACATTTTCTGCTTTTCCAGTGTGCAGTGTTGGTTATCTATTACTTACTTTTTGTGGACCTGCAATCCACTGCCACCTGGTATGAAGAAATACTTGGTTGGTGAAGGGGATTTTGTCTTAAGAGTTCCCCAAATGTGTTCTTGTTTCAGCACGATGGCCCAATTAAAGCAATCCACTGGATAAAGGCTCCCAACTATAGCTGCGTGATGACAGGAAGTTGGGACAAAACACTGAAGGTGAGAAACGACCTCTAAGAGTTTCCCTGGAAGGATTCCAAACTTGCTGTAAAAGTGCTTTTGCTGTGTCGATAGGCTATGATGATTAAGTATGTCAAATTTTGCTAGCTGAATAGGTGCTTATCAAAATGAAGTTATTAAAATGTGTACACACGTGTGTGTGTGTGTGTGTGTGTGTGTGTATTGTGCTTGACAAAGAACCATATAAGGTCATTTCTTGGTTGGAAGGGTTTTCCCAGCTGGATGTAAAGGGCTGTTTAACCTTAAGTCCTCATACAATCTGTGCATGTACAGCAAGATCTCTAACAGCTCAAAGGAAATGCTATGTTTGGGCATGTGAGATTCCAGTGCTGAGGGGGGAAACAGCATGTTTTAAGAGGTTAATTGATCATAAATTGAAGAATGGTTTAATAGGCCAGTCTGAGCCAACTCAAAGAATGACCTTATATGTCCTTGTCTTTGCTATTCTCTCACTGCTGTTCTTGATATTCCTGTGTCCTTTAACATTTTCTCCTTATTTTCTTACCTCGTTATTTTTCAAGTGTGTGTTTTTAAAGGGTATTCTAGCCTCACCATCTCTGGGGGGGAAATGTTTTCGGAAGTGATTTCGTAGAGTAACTAATGTGTGTGTGTGTGTGTGTGTGTGTGTGTGTGTGTGTGTGTGTTTCATCCCTTCTTTCTCTGTCGTCCCTCCTTCTCATCACGTTGGCAGTTCTGGGACACGCGCTCCCCAAACCCTATGATGTCACTGCAGATGCCAGAGCGCTGCTATTGTGCTGATGTGGTGAGGAATTAAACATCAATTTTCATAAAAACCTTTCCCCACAAACACCCTCTTTTCGTATGTAGTCAGTTGTTTATTATCTTAGCCATTTCTCAGTGTTATTCACCCTCCATCACTGAGCAATGTAAGAGGTGTAGAAACCCCTATTTCTGAAAGTATAAGGTAAATTGTAAATGGACTGGATTTATATAGAGTTTTCTCACACTCAGTAAAGTGACCCAAAGCGCGTTACAGTTCAATGACCGACATTCAACCATGCATGCACTGATGATGGTAAGGTGCCATGCTAGGTGCCAGTTAGCACATCAGGAGCGGTATGGGGTTCAGTGTCCTGTCTAAGCACACCTCAACCTAGGCAGGAGGAGCTAGAATCAAACCACCCTCGACCCTCAGATTGCTGGTTGACTCCTTTACCTCCTAAGCCACCTATTACTAAGATTTCCAGTAAGTCATTCCTTCTAAAATGGTATGTAATAAAAAATGTGTCTGGCTTCTCCTCTCTCGCAGGTGTATCCCATGGCCGTGGTTGCCACGGCGGAGAGGGGTCTGATTGTTTACCAGCTGGAGAACCAGCCGTCAGAGTTCCGCAGAATAGACTCACCTCTGAAGCACCAGGTGAGCTGTGTGCTCTTTTCCTTCCGATCTGATAGATAGATAGATAGATAGATAGATAGATAGATAGATAGATAGATAGATAGATAGATAGATACGCCATGAATTCATTCATTCATTCATTCATTCATTCATTCATTCATTCATTCATTCATTCATTCATTCATTCATTCATTCATTCATTCATTCATTCATTCATTCATTCATTCATTCATTCATTCATTCATTCATTCATTCATTCACCCCAAGATGGAAATTGACATGTAGTATCAGCATGACATATAGGGATAATAACAACATAATGAAGACAAAGAGCACAACTTAGACATAGTAAGGAATATGCATTCATGTTTCATCCTGAACAGCATGGCATAATGCTTATAATGCTCCACAATGAAATAAGAGGTGATTTACGCAATATCTGTTTTTTTCTAATATGGCTTTGCTAATGTCTTTTGATGCCAAATAATGTAGCTAATGCTGTTCTTCTCAACTTCTATGTGCAGCATCGCTGTGTGGCCATCTTCAAAGACAAGCAGAACAAGCCCACGGGGTTTGCACTTGGCAGCATCGAGGGACGCGTGGCCATTCATTACATTAATCCTCCAAATCCGTGAGCGTCATTAGCATGTTTCAGATGGATTTCATGGATGCATGGAGACACTGAAAAAAGCATACAGAGTGGTGCTAAATATGTGTTTGTGTGCTGACTTGCTTTTTAGAGCCAAGGACAACTTCACCTTCAAGTGCCATAGATCGAATGGAACCAATACTGCCACTCCTCAGGATATCTATGCTGTAAGTTGCTGTTCTTTAGTAGAGTGAAGATGAGCATTAGTATATGATTTCAGTGCATGATTAACACTGTGGTCTTTTTTTAGCTTTTTGTTCTTCTCTAAATTGCATGTTCCTCTGCAACAATATGAATGTGCGGAAAGTTATAAACAGGCAAATGTAACGGATTCAGTAAGGACAAAGAACAGTTGTTTCGCGTCACATTTAGGATGCAATGATAGTCGTGGAACGTTGTTGGCATTGTGGTGATGTGTTTTGGTGCTGTTCATCTCTACCAGGTAAATGCTATTGCTTTCCACCCTGTCCATGGCACGTTAGCCACCGTGGGCTCCGACGGCCGCTTCAGCTTCTGGGACAAGGATGCACGCACCAAGTTGAAGACCTCGGAACAGCTGGATCAGCCAATCACAGCCTGCTGCTTCAACCACAATGGAAACATCTTTGCCTACTCCTCCAGTTATGATTGGTCAAAGGTGTGACAGATGCATGAATGTACTATGCTGTGTTTATTTCTTTTTTTTTTTTTTTTGGCTCTCAATAGTTCTCATTATAGGTGTTGCTGAAAAGCCACGATGAACCTTATCAGCCTCAAACTATTTTGTTGTGCAGAACGCAGAGTAACATTGTGATATTCTGGACATATGAACCATAGCTTTAAAGCATTCTAAGTAATATGAGAAGCTGTTGCCCAGGTCTAATTTCACTATAATCATGTCATTCAGTATTCAGACACCACTTTTCAAACACAAACTAATCACAACCTAGCAAAAACAAAATGACAAACAAAAGGACACAAAGAGTTTTCTTTATGTTGGTGACCTCTTGGTTGCCATAGTTTATGTGAGTTCTGGTGATTTTTTTGTTTTT
This sequence comes from Coilia nasus, assembly GCA_027475355.1. Lineage (NCBI taxonomy): Eukaryota > Metazoa > Chordata > Actinopteri > Clupeiformes > Engraulidae > Coilia > Coilia nasus. The sequence goes on from CM050211.1 coordinate 35,850,590, forward strand.
TTTAAGCATGGCCTGTGCTTCTTTCCCCAGGGCCACGAGTACTACAACCCCCAGAAGAAGAACTACATCTTCCTGCGCAACGCTGCCGAGGAGCTGAAGCCTCGGAACAAGAAATGGTGAGAGCCGGGCAGCCGTCGCACTCGTTACCCACGGAGACGGTGACGCCACACAGGGCTGCCCTCCTTCTTTCCTCCCTTTGCGCCAACCACCCTCTTATTGCCATGGTGACACGTGGCCAGGGCTCTCCCGCCCCACAGCCCCATGATGCTTTGCATGCCGGGGTGGCGTGGGTGTGTAGGCGGTTTGGTCTTTGGTTGCTTTTATTTTTTTCTTTTCTTGGTGGAGGGGTTGTTTTATTTGTTTTAATTATTTCTAAAGCCAATTTTTAGCAGATTGAAAGGACAGCTGGATTTAGAATCCAGAAAGTGCTGTGGCATTAAGTGTGTCCTGACCCCTGAGTTGCGGGGCGGCGCCTTCTGATGACATCAGGGCTTTGTTGCTTTAGTTGCACTGACGCCAGTGAAGCCAGGTGCCGATGTAGCAGCGCCAACACGTGCTTCCAGTAGTCTTAACTTTCACTCGTGCTATTACTGATGGGAATCGGCGTCATTCCTACTTAAAGCACAGACAGTCAGGTACAATGAAGTCACTTTAATAAGAAAAACATTTCTATTTTTTTAGAGAGCTTGTGTATGTGTCTGTGTGTAAATTTAGCGGGTTTGTTGCTGAAATTAGCCAAAGGACATAAATGAGCATCTAATGCAGATCATTATTTAATGTCATGCTGACATTTGTAGAGTGTATCTTTCTTTTTCGCTTGTGTAAAAAAAAAAGTGGAGACGAGAAGGAATCAATAAACCTCGTTTACAACTCAGTGCATAATGTTTTGAATGACTGACTGCCTCCCCTCCCTGTCTTTAGATTCTTCGCGTGCGTCTTCGAGTCCCATCTCTGGTGGGAACGCATTGGAGGAGCGGCTTTAGTGTGTATATATGGCAGAGAACCCCACCCCCCCCACCTTTTGGCTTACACCTGGACCAATGGCGAGGCTTTGCGTACTGTGTATGGACCAATCAGCAGGGGCCAACCTGCCCTTGTGTGATGACCGCTTTGTGGCTTCAGGTCATGTGAGGGTAGCCGTTCTCTTTGTTGCTCATCATAATTGTTCTTTTTGTATTCATGTCTGCAAGTTATTTTTTATATGGCTCCCATGAGGATACAATGATTTTTTTTTTTTGTTGTTTCCCCTTTTCTTTACTGTCATTGCTCGGTGTAGCTCGATCTTGAAATGTAAAATCAATAAATAATTCTCTCCAGGACCTTGCGGATGATGCCATAGCTCTGTGTTTTACGTGTTTGTGCAGAACTATACCTTTGTGCCAGGCATGATCACATGCGCAAATAACTAACCAGTTTGTGCCAACATTCGCCTTTCAAAAAAACTGATGTATTTGCTTTGTAATTACAGCTCACTTATGGTATTGATCAACATAAAACAAACAGGCCGGGAAGAATCTGTCAGCCAGAGTAATCCTTTCCACATGAATACCTTTACAGCAGGCCTCCACTAGGGGGAGTATTTGTCCTTTGTCTGGGCGGCACCTCGGGGGAAACAAAACAGTCAAGTCAGTCAGTGTGCGTCTCAAGCAAAGGCTGGGGATCAAAGCCAGGCCCATGAATCACACAGGTGAAGTCGTGGGAGGCTGGAGGAAGTGTGAGCGTGGGGATTTTATCAAAAGGATATGAATGACAAGCAGGACGCATCCTACAAAGGGCACACGTGAGAAGACGGGAGCCTTCACAGCAGCAGAGGTGTGAAAGGGGGCACTTTATTGTGGTCATTAGGGTGTCGCTTCACTGTCAGGTATGACTGGAGCCACTTAGCAGACGCCTTCAAAGAAGCCGAGAGGACATCTTCACTGAGACATGCCTGCTTGTGTGGCAGTCTCTTACCCAGTTTAGCCTGGGAGCCAGTGGTGCTGAATTATGCCAGCAACAAAAGATGTGAGCATTCCTAGGCTTGTCTACAGCACTCCCATATACTAGGATGTCATGTCACCTCTGTCCCAAGGTGGGATATTTGCCTTGACCTGCCCTGTAATAAATAATAAATCTAAGGGCAGCAGAAGTGATGCATGATGGTTTTCAGTTTGGTCAGGGATATTCTTTGAGTGGTTGACATACAAGCCTGACCTTTATGGCCTACTATGTTCAATCACTAGTCAGACTAACACCACTTGGGAAAATCTTTTTAATATTTAAAGACAATGCCACCTATGACATTCCATACCGAATTGAAAGTCATTTTTCAGTTTTATTTAAATTACTTGTCAGTCTTACCAGTCGACTCATTAAAGCATGTATTTTGCACAGTGTTCAATAGAGGTCGATATGTCACCCGAATAATGGCAGCCGTGATCAGGTTGTCATTGACCCAAGTATTGAATGGGAGTGTGAGTCAGGCATACCGCAATATCACATACAGTCAAAGCAAACACGCACATGTTCTCAATACAGTGCACCACCGCGACCCATCCGTTATCAGACAAGATTTACAATGTTTTGTGTGTATGCTTAATAAACTGACTACAGCGGTCTAGTGGCGGGTTACAGCGTGAAATATTGTTCTGTTGTCATACCCAGAAGATGATGGTAACTATGCGATAAGGAAGTATTTTTTTTACACACGTGGAGCAGAATCACGGAGTTTAATGTAAATATTGTTATCAGTAACTTACTTGTCCCCAATACACTCACTCTTAAACCAACTGACTGCTTCCTACAAATTCATTTCAGCACATTGAGTTTGTAAAGGCACGTCACCACAGAACATTTGACCTAACCTACCAGTGTTTCTATAGGCTACCAGTTAATAACAGTATCTTATTATATTATATCTTTTTTAAATCAGCACATTCACAGACCACATGACAGTGTTGTGTTGATTATAGTGCTTCTTGTCGTTAGGCGCGCTTTCCATATTGGTCTACAGTCTAGTTTCTTTGTTTGATTAAGGACAAAAGCAGGTGCAAAAGGTTTGGGGTGGGGACTTGGGAGGGATCACGTCGAAGTTATTGACAAAATCTCCTGTCATAGGCCAAAATGACGAGAAGGCGTGGTTTGACAGTTGTGTATATAAATACCCGGAACTAAGCGGTCGCTTGTTTCTCAATAGAAAGTGGTCTCCCGTGGAGTTGGCCGGTCCTGTACAGTAGGCATGTGCCATTCAGGATAAAGACTGAAAGGATATCGGACTGGGGCTGAAACGCAGGGACAATCGAAGAGTTGCCAGTAATTTACTGAAGTTTCGCAGCGCGGGTTGCTGTTCAACCACCCTAACTGCTTAGAATTTATAAATTAACCCAGTCGTCTCAGTTGTGTCATTTCCACGGAACAAATGCTTCTACATCAGTTTGTGAACGGCGCGCATGAAGTTATGCATCCAACAGCAATTCAGAAAGACACTACCTTTACGAAGATCTTTGTCGGTGGTTTGCCTTACCACACTAACGATGCCTCCCTCAGAAAGTATTTCGAGGCTTTCGGCGACATAGATGAGGCGGTGGTGATAACGGACAGACAGACGGGCAAATCAAGAGGATACGGCTTTGTAAGTAGGCTATTCAGCGATGACTTTTCTCGCTACTTGACTCTACCACGAATGTGGGAATGCTCGTGCTCGAAAGCTGCTGTAGATTTCTCGGCGACTTTTAAAGATATTTGTATCCAGTATAAATACCACCGCCATCGTATCTCTGAAATCCCAACGACGCAAGTAAATATTTTGGTATTGGGGAAAATATGACTCTGCTGGTGGTCACCATCATACATGGCTAGTCATCAAAACACGCAGCATACTACGCTTTAGATGACAATCCAAACTCCTGTTGTATTTAATGCATTGGAGAAAAGTGGCTGTTCTTCTGTCACACGTGTATTCGCTGTGTATTCTTAATGCAAAACACTAAGCCTATTTCGCAGGGGATTGAATTAAGATTGGACTGCTGTCAGTATAGCAACTAGTTTGGGTTCGTTCTTTATAAAGTCACCCTCAGATGACTGTCAAAACAATACCCTAAATCTTGTCTGAGAAAATAATGAGTTGAACCTGGCATGCGACGGAAGAGCTGCAGAGCATCCGTCTGTAAAAGCAGCGTTGTCCTTGAGGTAGTCCTCCCTAGAAACTGCCCTGACCGTTCTTGCTTTCCCCACCCCACAGACAGTATTTGCTTTGTAACACGATGACTACTTGTACGAGTTAGGAGATAAGCAGATTGTATATCTCAACATATGCTGTCTCCACAATCCATCCACTGGATGAAAGGAATAGGGAGGGGAAAAGTCCCGCACACATATTGGACGAGCACCAGAGGGTCATGCTCGCATGAACTTGTGGGCTCTCCTTGCTTTTTATGGTGATATCTGAATTGGGGGGAGGGGGGTTGGTGGCAAAGGGTAAGAGCAGTCAGCACTCAAAGTGGTGTTTATGTAGTCATAACCTGCATGGAAGGAGTAGCCATAATTTCTTTTCCCCAAAGATGGACTGACTCATGCTTGAGCAGAGGTTCAAGGGTAGCCCCTACCCCCCACCGCCCAGAGCAGTCTTACTGTGCAGTCCATCTTCAGCTGCTCTCCCTGTCGATCACCCAAAGCCACCATGGAGAGCCTTACTGTTCCAACCACATGGATTTACAAAAGCTCATCCCTGACCCCCCACCCCCATTGATGATTCAGATCTCAGATGATTTAGAGATTTACAATGGCAAAACCGTCTTATCAGCAGTCTTCAACATGAGGCTTCGGAAGCAGCCATTAGATACTCAGTTTCTTTTTGTGTACTTCAAGTATTTTAGGTTTACATAGTAAGGTCCTTTCATTTAAACTAAAAAAAAAAAGTTGAAGTCGACCCACACACAGACAGGGCCCAAGGTAATTATGCAGATATTTATGATGATGAGGGAGGCTGTGAGGGAGCCTTTCATAGCAGCAACAGAGAAAGCCGAAGCCAAAGAAGGGATGGAAAAGAAACACTCGTGTGGAAACTGCTCTGTGTAGGTATGTGCGTGTATGGAGATGTAAGACAATACGTGTGTGTGGCGTTGACGCTCCAGCAAGCGCGCGCGAGAGAGAGGAACAGGCCCCAGTTCCGCCACTAACGGCTAACCCCAGCGCACCGTCTGGTGTTTCTGGTCTAACAGGCTCAGTGATGTATGGGTGCGTGACGCGTGCGTGTGTGGGAGTGTGGGGGTCCACCTGATGAAGGCTGTGGACAAAGTGTACAACACAGAATCTAGTTACAAGGAGGCATGTCCTGGTAGACAGTTACACTGTAGACTCCTATTTTCTCTCTGCTGTTCACTGTATCTGGGAACATTTAAAAAGAACAGTACCAGTGCTTCGCTTGGCACTGTCTTAAAACACCTGTAGGACAGCAAATCCAGCACAAGTCATGCTGTCTGTGGATATGTCTGTTTTCACAACACAAATAAGAATGTGTTTGTTATCTCCAGGATTGATCTAGGTCAACTGTCACTGTCTAGGAATTGTTGGCTTGTCAAACTCCTAAATGACATAAGTCAGCCATGGGCATCTCCTACTTCACACTGGCATTTTTTGTAGTTTTTATTTTATTTCTTTATTTTTGTACAGTTAAAAGGGAAAGTTACAAAAGGGAAACACAGGCACATACAGTGCAGAGGGAGGCAGAAAGCCAATCAGGTTCATTTGAAAAGAAAAAGGAAAGTGTTGGAAAAAATGGGCTTGAAGGGATTTGTCTGTGAAAGAGGGGTGGATGTTTTTCATCACAGCAACACACACGCTTTTTGTTTCCCCCTAGGTGACCATGACAGACCGGGGGGCAGCAGAGCGTGCCTGCAAGGACCCCAACCCCATCATCGATGGGAGGAAGGCCAACGTTAATCTAGCCTACCTCGGAGCCAAGCCACGCAGCATGCAGACAGGTGAATAAAGACCAGCGCCACACACCATCACACCCCCATAAGAATAACATGTTCCCATAACACTAACACTCCCAATGATGGTCACAGCAGAAGCTTTCCCACACTCAGCCCCCCCAGACTCTCTCTCTTTCTCTCTCTCTCTGTCTCTCTCCACCCCCCTCCCTTTTTCTCTCTCTCTCTCTTTCCCCCTGTCTTTCTCCCTCTCTTTGTCTCTCCCTCACTCTCTGTCTCTCTTTCTCCCACTGTCTCTCCCTATCGCTCTCTCTCCCTCCCTTTCTCTTTCTTCCTTTCTGCCTCTGTTCTCCTCCTGACCTCCTTCACCGCCACCTCCTATCTGAACGATGCTTCTAACGAAGTCTAACATCTGTGTATTTACGACCACTTTCACGCCTGTTGTACACACACGGGTGATGGTATCCAGGCCTGCTGAAGTAAAGATCTTTGAACTCACACAGTGTTCTACCGTAGCTGTCAAAACTACCACCCCTATGTCTATGTGCCGTCTTAGCGTGTGTCAGCAGTATTCTCTAAGAGCCTTTGGGGAAAAATTAGACTTATCTCACAAGCTCATCTGGTGGAATTGATGTGCGTTTATGTATAATGATATACCATGGGCCACTGCTTGAGGTGAAGCTTTGTGGGTTGTTTATGAAGTCATACAGTTTCTTTCTTTCTTTCTCTTTCTTTCTTTATTCATTTCTTTGCTTCTCCCTGTGTTTAAAGTTGTAGTTATGGAATAATGGAAGCAACAACTTTTATCTCATCATTTCATGAAACACAACCAGCTCCAAGAAGTGTTTAAGAACACCACCTTATTTGTCATTTTCTGCATCCTTCAGGTCTCTCTATTGGTGTGCAGCCAATTCACCCCGCACTAATCCAGAGGCAGTATGGGTAAGTCAATGCCGAAGCACCACATTGAATATTAAACCCTCACCATATCTCCCAGCAGGCCCTGTTTTTATTTTTTATTTTTTTCTGTGGGCCCTGCTACGTTAACACACCCAACCACACGCTTGCTGTCGCAGTATATGATATTGATATTCCTCCAGGATCGACAGGACAGGCCAGGCCAGGCTTTGTCAGTGTCTGATGTGTGGCAAGCGTGTTCCTCTTTGTCGACTGAATGCTCACCACATGTACACATGTAACCTTATAGCCTTTGTTCACCCTGGTTCTTCCTCTACTCTCCTAATGCGCTGGGTGTGTGGGTGTCTGTGTGTTCTGCTCATGTGTAGGAAATCTCACGTGACCCATACACGCCTTGTAAAAGAAAAAAAAAACTTCATGGTAGTCCTTGGCGCAAGTATTTGAAAAAGAAATGTTGCAGCAGACTCAAAGTTGCTCGGCTGAAACCGTATCAAATTAAACCTTGAGTAACCAACTCGGAGTGTGTGGCAACATTTCTTTTTCAAATATTTGGCTCAGGTCGCCAGCACCTCTTTTTTCTGGTGTGCGTGTGTACTCTTTTCTTAGTCCTTGGTGCAACAGCCTGTAGATTCTCCATACCGCTGTCCTTTGTCCAGTACAGGACAGAAGGAGAGAGCCGTGAGGACTGCAGCAGCAGTCGTGTGGCTTCAGCTGTGCGCTGGTGAAGGTCGGGGAGACTCCCTCCTCCAGCTGAAGCCAGCGCAGGGAGAGTGGGGCTGCAATGCAGCACTGGAACTCTGACCTCGAGCTGAGGCCGCACCAAGGACAGGCGCTCCGTCCGTCCGTCTGCCTGCGAGCCTGTCGAGCGCTTCGAGAGCCGCATATTTCTGCTCGGCCTCTCACAGAGGCCAACGGCTCGGCTGCCCTCACACTTGAGGCCATGTTATTGCCACAGGGCGAGAAGTTTCAGACGCTGTTGCTTTATTCGCCATGGCAACAGACTGTGGCTGTTGTCTTTTCTGGTTTGGCTGTGTTTCACTGGAGGAGGGGAAGTTTGGTTGGGGGTGGGGTGGAGTGGAGTGTGAGACGAGGGGTGGTGTGGGGTCGCTGCTTGCTCAAGGAAGGTAAAGTTGGTTGGGTGTGGGGTTAGGTGTGGTGTAATGTGGTGTGGTGAGACTTGGGGTTGTGTGGGGTTGGTGCTGTTTTAAGCCCTGCCTCACTTGTAAGATCATGTCTGCCGGGCTGCATTATCAGAGCTCCCCCATTAAGCACAGAGCTGGTTGCCATGGTGACAAGGTAGAGTATTGTGGAGTGACACCTGCTGCCTGCCACATATATGTACTCTTGTGTGTATGTGTGTGTGTGGGTGTGTGTGTGGTTGTGTTCGCACATTTGGGCCTGACAGGTGCTGGCTCTTATTTCCTCAATTACACCCTTCATACAATCCAATACCCCCCTTCCCTCAAAAGCGCGCGCACACACAGACACATACACACACACACACACACATACACACACACACACACGCTGAGAACACCTGTCTCCCTCCCTCAGGGGCTATTGTCAGTGGGAGCTTAGGGACTTTTGCCTGTAGTGTAGTATGGTGTGATCTGTGCTGCTAGTGGTGGAGTTATTGCAGTGGCAGAGTAGGGCAGGGCAGTGCAGACACTCCTGTTAGGGGCCTGGGCTGAGGCACGGTGGCAGATTTGATGGTCGTGTGTGTGTGTGTGTGACAGGTCCCCTCTGGGGTGAGGCCAGCTCACACCTCACAGCTCAGTGGCAGCATTGCTGCGCTCAGCGGATCAGCCGCAGGGGAGCAGCTCAGGGGTCAGGCAGACTTAGCCTAAAAGTTACGCTGCTGCTGTTAGAATTTACAAGTTTGTGTGTGTCTGTGTGTATGTGTGTGTGTGAGGAAGAGATGGATGGATAGAGAGAGAGACAGATGGACAGAGCTAAAAAGAGATATGCTCTTTCTAAAAGTTTCCTAGAGTTCTCTTTTTCTCTCTCTCTCTTTTTTTTAATCCAATACTTCCACTTACCATTCTTTTTTTTTCTGCTTTTGTGGGATCAGATTTGGGGCCATTGTCAGGGAGTGATTAGACAGAGGGATTGAAAGTTGACACCTTGGTGCGACTGAAGGGGTGTTTTTGTGAAGGGTTTGGGGGTTGGTGCAGAGACTGGGAGGGAACAAGAGGGAGTTGGAGAAATCCAGAAGGTGGGTGTGTGGATGGATGGATGAGTGGAGGGAGGGAGGGAGGGAGGGAGGGAGAGAGGGACGGACGAAGGGGTGATCAGAAGCTGGGCTCCACACTCCCCTGGACTAATTGGGTAAAACCTAACACCGCCTTTGTCAACGCTCCTCCCATCTCTCTGATATGTGAAAGTGAAAAGGCTCCTCTTGTCCCCACCATTACCACCACCACCTTCTTCTTGGTGGCGATAATAAGCTTAATAACCACTAGAGACTAATAGTGCGCTCTTGTCACCTCCAGACTAAATTAGACATGGCAAAGACAAACCTGTCTTGGGTAAATGGTGTGTGGAGAGAGGGAGAGGGAGAGGGAGGGAGAGGGAGGGAGAGGGAGGGAGAGGGAGAGAGAGGGAGAGAGAGGGAGAGAGAGGGAGAGAGAGGGAGGGAGAGGGAGAGAGGGAGAGAGGGAGAGAGGGAGAGAGAGAGAGAGATAAATAAATAAATAAATGGAGAGAGAGAGAGAGACTGGTGTTGCGATAGTGGTGTGATGTAAGTGCTGGATGCCTTTTCGGCCATGCTGCTGTCCTCTATCCAGTTGGCATGCTTGGCACCCGCTGGCCGTCAGCAAAAAGTCACACGACCTTGTCACCTTTGTGCACTCTTTCTTTCCTTCTCTCTCTCTTTATCTCCCTGCCTGTGTGTCTGTCGCACTTTCTCTCTCTCTGTCGCACTTTCTCTCTCTCTGTCGCACTTTCTCTCTCACTCTCCCTCTATCTTTCTCTCTCTCTCTGTCCCTACTGATGCTGCTCTATCTGTCTGTCTTTCCCTCTCTCTCTCTCTCTTTCTCTTTCGCTCTCTTTCTCCCTCTCTATCCCTGTGCTTCCTTTTCTTTGAGTGTGGTCTTGTCACACTGCCTGTTTCTTCTTTTTCTTTTCTTTCCATGTTAATCCATCTCCGTAATGTCATGACAAACAATGTTAATGCGTACCTGGGAATAAGATGATTTGAAGAGATAAAATGTTAGTGGTCTGACTAAAACTATTTATTCCTTTACAAATCCTTCCAGGAGTACAGTTGACTCACAGGCATTTCTTAATTGTAAATATCCATTTTTATTTTCTCACAAGAGGCAACTGGCTGGGTCATGACTCACTCAATAAAACAAACACACACACACAAACACACACACACACACACACACTCATCTGTTGCATATTTTTCTCTCTGTTTTGTTTACCTCTGTGTTTTGCCTGGGGTTTCTCCGAGTGCCAAGATTAGGAACAGTGTTGGCGTAGTCGACCTCCCCTCTGCCCACTGTGGGCTATAGTTAGGCCTGTAGAGGTGAATATCTGTGGGGGGGTATCCACTGCGCTTGGTAATACACAGCTGAAGGTTATCCTTAAATATCTCACCCCAGCGTGTTTGTCTATGTGTGTGTGTGTGTGTGTGGGTGAACGCGTCTGACAGTCTTTGTGTTTTGTCAGAGGCTTCTCGGCCACTGCATCTGTCAGCTTGTAGGCGGACATTTTGGACGCCCGG
>CM050211.1:35866149-35868649 GCA_027475355.1 Coilia nasus
AGTTTCTTGTCGTGACGGAGGACCCAAAACTCCAGCAGATGAAAACTACATGCTTGCTGAAGAAGGCCATTTCATGCTTGCGTTGTTGCCTAGTGTTGCCTGTTATCTGGTTAGTGTGCATGTGTGTGTGTGTGTGTGTCCTCCCTGATGTTTGGGCAGTGGGGCCCATTGGTTATCAGTGTGAAGCAGTACCACCTGCCAGGGGCACGTGGTGTTTCCCAACCCTGAGCTGCCTGTGAGGTTGCTGGGTAGAAGAAGGTCATGGCGTGTGGAAGGGAGGAGCTATGTGTGTGTGTGTGAGAGAGAATGTATGTCTGTGTGTGTGTGTGAGAGAGAGTGTATGTTTGTGTGTGTGTGTGAGAGAGAGGGTGTATGTGTGTGTGTGAGAGAGAGAGAGTGTAAATGTGTGTGTGTGAGAGAGAGAGAGTGTAAATGTGTGTGTGTGAGAGAGAGAGAGTGTAAATGTGTGTGTGTGAGAGAGTGTGTATGTGTGTGTGCGAGAGTGTGTGTGTGTGTGTGTGTGTGTTACGTTATTACCTGGAGCCGCACATTTCCGACCATGCTGCTGATGTGAAATTTTCTCTTTCACTTTTGACTTGGGTTACCATATATGTCATGCACACTGTGTTTATCTTGACTCCATTCTGACAGTGTTGCTGGGTGGAGGAAAGTCGTGCTGGTGTGTGGGTGTGGAGCGAAGAGGGGAGGGGTCGAGGGACAGCTCATTCTCACATAGCTGTGTGTGTGTGTGTGTGTGTGTGTGTGTAAGCTTCGGGGGGGAGGAGGGTTGTTTTATTACCTCGAGCCCCCCACACACACACACACACAAACACACACACACACACACTTCTAGCCAAAATCTTTTTTTGGATCAAATGCCTTCTGTTGATCTAAAATTTCCTCTTTCACTTTTCCTCTGACCATATATGAGAAGTACTCTGTGTTTATCTGAGCTCCATTCTTATGCTGTCGCTTATTGTTCATACATGGGCATGCCAGCGTGAGTTGGCGGGGAAATATTTAAACAAACACCCTTCCCGTTGTTTGTTTCTGCATCTTAAAGCGTGGAAAAGCTACTGGGAACTCTGCAATTAGTCTGCTCGGCGAAATTACAGCCTTAAATGCACAACGCTTGGGCATAAGAGGACGACGGCAGCCACGGGAGCACAATACGAATTAATTTGCTGTTTGAGGACTTAGACGTGCAAATGTTGTGTTGCCTGCCGAGGGAATGGCAGGGGAGCGGGGACCAACCACTGAGCTTAAACCACTTGTCAGGACTGGTTTTCCTCTCTCGTTTTCTTTCCTATCCTATTCATATCCTTAGGTTGGCATGTCACTTTGTGAAAATAGTCACTAGCTTTACAACATCAAATGTTGTAAGTGGATTTGGATAAATGTGACTGGTGAACGTGTAAACATAAACATCCTTGTTTTCTCTAATGGCTTCCATTTTGTGTGGGATCCTCTGCTTACTCACTTACTCACACTGACTCTCTCTCTCTCTCTGTCTTTCTCTCACACACAGACACACGGCTGTTTTGCATCTAAAGCATACCATCTTTCAATTCTCTACCAATTGTTTCACTTTCCCCACTGTCCTCCCTCGGCCCTGATGGTAAGTTTCTAATACCACAGACACATAGAAGAGGCATAGTCAGAAGAGGCATAGTCAGACAGCAACTGTTCAGGAAATGAAAGTTTTACAAAAATAATCTCAACAAATGAGGAGACCACAAGGGTGCTTTTAGAAATTTTGGTCCCTGTGAACAAATAAAATTGGGCCTCCCCCTCCCAAAAATGCTAATATTAATAGTGTCCTCAAAGAGCCTCTTGCCAATACTGGGCCCCTTAAATCATCCTAACTTTCCCTCACCACCTAGCATTGCCCCAGGGAGACCATCGAAGTTTACGCATCCTGAATGGGTATAGAGGTGTCAATGAATTGCCCCAATTTCACATGAATATGTATGAGATGACTGACACCGTGTCAGTTCACAGAGAAGGCCAAAACGTTACAGCATAGCAGTCTTGCTCTGACCTTGCAGATGACAGGAAAAATAAATATTTTAGGATGGAGGACTCAGTCTTGCTGTCTGAGCCTAATTAGGTACACGAGAATAATGAAGAAGAATGATGGGATAATAAAGATTTATTTGACTTTAACTCCCGCTCCCCATATGAATATTTCCTATTTTTTTCTTATTTCTCTCTGTGCTCTTCCCCGTGTCTCTGTAGCTGTCAGACATTTCTACTTGTTACACACACACACACACACACACACACACTGAAGGAGAAGATGGAGAAACAGACGAGTGTCAGGTTGATTAATGAGGTCACCCAAGCCTGGAGGTGCTCGCTATGCTGAGTCACCACCACACAGACACACGCACGCACACACACAGACATGCAGGCACAGACACATAAGCCCATACACACACACGTACACACATACTGACACACATTGACATACACAGATACACACACACACACACACACA
>CM050211.1:35873649-35976149 GCA_027475355.1 Coilia nasus
GCACTAACCTCCCAAGGAGGAGATAGTGGGCTTCCCTAAACAGATCCAGGACTGGATAGGGCCCTTGCCTGGCCAGCGTCCATAGGTGGGGGAGTAGGCCAAGCCCACCGTGTGCATGTGGAGGGGAGCAGACCATGGAGCACATTACTGAAGCTTGCCCTCTCCGAAGACTAAATGGAAGACTGGTCACTCTTCACACTGCAAACCAAGGCTACTGCCTGGCTTGAGGACTTTGCATTCTGTAAATAAAAACAAACTGCAGTGCTTGTCTTTCTCGCCCTCTCTGGCCCCTCTCTGCTGCACTCTGCCTGCCTCTATACCACAGACCCAGACCCAGAACCTCCACCCCCTCTGCTTCTAGCACCTATCAGGGATTTTATCTGCACTGACACATGCATGGCATCATATGCACACAACATACCATCATTTTGCTTTTTTTAATCATGGCATGTGACTACAATTTTGTATTCGATTTGTCCTGGATAAATGTATGACTTCAAGTGTATGGCATCAAAATTTTCCATAAAATGTTGGATCTGTTAAGTTTGCCAGGTAAGATAACAGGTATACCGGTGCACTAAAACTCAGAAAAAAATATATATACATAATTGTTAAAGATTTTAGAAATCTCTCATAACTGATACTTTTCATCGTTAAAAGCATAAGCTTCTTGATGTGTAACAAAAGAAGGCAGAAAAAAATCTCAACAACAAAACACATGGAATTTCTGCCGTTTTTTTGTAATTCTTAACATTTAACTACTTTCTGTTCTAAGGTGGTGATCAAGTGTGTGTGCCTGTTAAGAACATAAAAAAAAGTGTCTTCACGTTTCCAAGCGTGCAGTTGAGGGCTGTCATCAAGAGTTTGACAGTTCCCGCTGCAGAGACAGAGGCTGGACTGTGAGAGGTCTCCTCCAGCATGGGTGAGCGTCTGTCGGAGGTGCTGAGTGTGGCGGATCGCAGGAGGAGGAGGAGGAGGGGGAGGAGAAGGAGGAGGAGGAGGAGGGGGAGGAGAAGGAGGAGGAGGAGGAGGGGGAGGAGAAGGAGGAGGGGGAGGAGGGGGAGATGGGGTACGCTCCCTGGCCCAATCACCACACCTGGTGGAGCCATTCAAAACACCCTACTCCCTGCTTGCCTGCTCAATATGTGCACAAAAGGAAGCCTCTCCCCCGCTTACACACACACACACACACAGACACACACACACACATACACACACACACACACACACACCATTTGTTGCCTGTCGTGATGACTGTGCTTCTGTGACGTTCACACACACATGCCTCATATATCATTCTCTGGTCCTTCACAATGCTTACATTTTCTCCAGGCCACCCATCCCCCTCCCTGACACACACGCGCGCATATACTCACACACACATGTATATTCTTTCTTCCTTCTCTCTCTTTCTCTTTCCCTCCTCCTAACAGTATTGCTCGCTTTGGTTCTCTCACGCTCCCATGCAGACATTGACATTGAATCTATCAGGCAGAGAGACTGCTGTGTTGGAGGGAAAGCGGTTTATGTAACTCTCTTCCCCGCTTCTTCGTGGCCAAAGATTTGATTTCCTCTGGCTGATACACTCTCACTATTCTGGGGATACGTGGCCTGGTAACAGGGTGATTTTCTGCTTGCTCAGTCACTATGTAAAGACAGAATTTTTTTTATTCCCACGTTTTGTTCCTGTTTCTTGGTGTGCGTGTGTGTGTGTGTGTGTGCACGGTAGGGGAGAGGTCACAGGCAACAGGTGTATGGAGACCTACAAGGCCCAAAAAACATACAATCAACTTGGTGACCTTTGTCCCCTAATTTGCAGCCTGTTCTGCGTCTGCTGTCAGCGTTGTCATCTGGAGACAGCTGTGGGAAAGACAGGCCCTCTGCTCTACAACACTCTATCTAATACCATAGATATTAAAGCAGTGGAGGTGGATCTGCTCTACAACACTCTATCTAATACCATAGATATTAAAGCAGTGGAGGTGGATCTGCTCTACAACACTCTATCTAATACCATAGATATTAAAACACTAGTGGAGGTGGATCTGCTCTACAACACTCTATCTAATACCATAGATATTAAAGCAATGGAAGTGGCCTTCTGCTCCACCACACTTTATCTAATACCATAGATATTAAAACACTAGTGGAGGTGGCCCTCTGCTGTACCACACTTTATCTGCTACCATAAATATTAAAGCACCAGTGAAGATTGTCCTCTGCTGTACCACACTATGTAATACCATAGATATTAAAGCACCAGTGAAGATTGTCCTCTGCTGTACCACACTATGTAATACCATAGATATTAAAGCACCAGTGAAGATTGCCCTCTGCTGTACCACACTATCTAATACCATAGATATTAAAGCACCAGTGAAGATTGCCCTCTGCTGTACCACACTATCTAATACCATAGATATTAAAGCACCAGTAGAGGTAGCCCTCTACTGTACCACACTGTATCTATAGATATTAAAACACTAGTGGAGGAGAAATGGGGGAAATACATAGGGGAATGGGAGCAGCACTGAAAGACAAGAAAAGTGGTGAGAGAAGCCTCAAGGGAAGAAGGGAGATGCAGAGAGAGGACGAGAAAGGCACAAAGAGGAAGAAAGGGAGAGAGCCACAGAGAGAGAGAGAGAGACATAAAGCAGAATGTGTGCGTAGTGATAACTGACTTGCGAGCCTGGCTGTGGTTGCAGCAGGAGCTCCAAGCGGCTGTGTCATGAAGGAACCGCGAGACTGGATTTTCAGGAAGCTGGGTAATCTCATTCACAGATAAGACTGATGCCCTCCAGAGGGAGGGGGGTGGGAGGGTGGGGATTGGGGGTGTGTGTGAGAGAAACCCTGTGAGAGAAACACCGCTCTGGGAAGATGAGGGGATTCCCATGTTTGTCTTCCAGACTCCAGCTCAGAATGAGGCCCTCAGACATCTTGTGAGAAATCAGCAATAATCAGCTGAAACATCTCCTGTTTAGATTACCATTAAGATTATTTTGAGACCATGGTGGAGAGGAGAACGCTGAATAAACTGTTAACCATCATGGACAATGATAAGCACCCTCTCCATCACACTGTGGACAGACAGCGGAATGTTTTCTCTCACAGGCTAGCTGTCAAAGCTTAGCTGTCAAAGGGACAGATAGAGGAAATCTTTCCTGCCCTATGATATTAAAATGTACAATACCTGTATCTCTGGTCAAGACACACTCAATGTCTCCACGCACTTAGTGTCTACTGCACCTTATCTGTTCATTGCACCATATCCTGTTAATTGCACATTTTTTCTATATTGCACTACAATCAATACTCCTAAATTATACTTTATTGCCTTTTATATTGTCTATTGCTTAATTATGTCTGGGTTGCGCTCTTGTCTCCATTGTGTTATTGTCTCTGTGTGTCTCTGTATGTCATGCTGCTGCTACACTTTAACTTCTCAGCTCAGGATCAATAAAATACATTTAATCTAAATCTAAATCTAATCTTAAACTTTGCAATTCAACATGGACCTGTGGGGTGCTAATTTGGAGTGAGGCATGACTAATGGAGATCAGCTTGCACATTTCAAAGACAGTAAAAGAAAGTGATTTTTTGTTTATTCTTTCTTTTTTTTTTCTTTTTTCGCTCTTCACGGGACTAACAGCGAGCTGTCTCATTGAGTAGAGCTAAAAAGAAAAAAAACACCCCCTGCAAGATCTGTGCCGAAACGACAATCGCTGGCTTTTCCAGCTGGGAAACAGCATCTCCTTTTTTGCATCGCTCTCCCTCCGGCTCGCTCCTGTTTCCCCCCTGCATCCTTCCCTATTTTAGCATGTTCCTCCTGGAACCACTCACCCCTGCGAAACAGGAAGATAAAGACGCTATAAAGATTTTTTTAAAAGATAGGAGCAAGGCAAAAAAAGCATGAGTGAGAGAGGGAGAGAGAGAGAGAGAGAGAGAAACAGAGACAGAGTAAGAGAGAGAGAAAGACACAGAGTGTGAGAGAGAGAGAAAGACAGAGTGAGAGAGAGAGAGAGAGAGAGAGAGAGAGAAAGACAGAGTAAGAGAGAGAAAGTGACAGAGAGAGAGAAAGAGTGACAGAGAGAGAGGCAGAGAGAGAGAGAGAAAGACAGAGAAAGAGAGAGAGAGAGGGACCACAGTTATAGAGGAGAGCCATGGCTGTGTTCCCAGTCCAGCGGGGTGGTGCAATCTACTCTCCGGAGTGCGTCCAAGTGGAGGATACTCCGCTCTGATTCTCCAGAACGCTTTATAAGGACAGAGGGAAAAAACCCTGCTCCAGCCCTCTATATTTAGACCGACTTTATCGTGGTGCCTCTTGTGTGTTCTCTTTCTTTCTGTCTCTCTCTCTCTCCCTCTCTCTCAGTCTCTTTCTTTCTCTCTCTCTCTCTCTCTCTCAGTCTCTCTCTCTCTCTGATTCTCTCTTCCCCCTTCCTCTCTCTCTCTCTCTCTCTCTCTCTCTCTCTCAGTCTTTCTCACTCTCTCTCTCTGTTTTTCTCTCTCTCTCTTTCTCCCTCTCTCACTGTCACTGTTTCTCTGTCTCTGTGCTGTTAGGGATCTCTTCTAAGCCATGTGGGCGGCCTGTGCATGCAGGAGAGTGTGAAATAAAATAGAGCAGATAAGAGGCAGGCTGACAGGTGGAGAGAGTTCCTCCGTTCCTCAATTCCTTGGTCCCTTAGTGCACACTTCCCTTAGATAGTGCACACTTCCCTTGGCTTTAATCACTGCCACCATCACTGGCCTCCATACAGAGAGGCACTGATCACGCATAGCCCGACTTTTTTTTCATTATAGCAAAAAAATCAGACGTTTTAGAAAAAAACAACTGACTGGGGGCTGGAACAATCGAAGTATCTTTCTCAACTAGATGTACCGCATAGCGGTACATGGTATGACCGCCGCAGTATATTGAAATGTGGGAACTGTTGGTGTGATGAGTGTGTGGTAGAGCAGTGTTGTGAGGTGAGAATTTCTGTGGAAATGATTTCCTGGAAGTGGGCATGGATGTGGGTTTTGAATGTGTAGTGTGTAGGACTGATTTGTGAAGGCAAGGAGTCGGCAAAATGAGATTTTGTACAATTACAGCGCCCCCTATGGACTAAATTTTATGGCATGTTCTGTGGTGTTAGAGGTCTTTGTGGTGATCGTGCATGATGTATTTTGTGCAGTTCCCACCTTCTCAGTCCAAGATATTGGCAACTCAAAATCCCAATTTTTGCATTTACCCTTATCACTACGTGGCGCTATGCTTCAAGTGAGAGTTTATGGGCTGGGTCAATATGCCTCTGTAACACCTACATACTAACACAAAATCGTTGTCTTGGGCAAAATTGTTGACGAGTTATTTAACAAAAACAGTTTTTCAACACCTAGCTTCGGCGATAAACATCGCCCCGTATGACGAAATGTCACAAAATTTAGTACACATGAAAAGAAAGATGTTTAGATATGGCATGTCAACTTTGACCAAATTTGAGCAATTAAAAGCCAAGATAAGGCCATTTGAAGAATTTTAAGCTACGTGTTAAATGTTCATTGACGTGTAACTTCGAAACGGTTTATCTCAAGATAAATCCTTTGATAACTTTTTGTCACCATTGTCTGTAGATGACATATACCAAATTTGGTGAGATTCACATGAACGGCCTATGACGAGTTTGTTCAGATTCGTTTTCGCAATATTAAAATTTCCCGGAAATTGTTCTCGTTGGAAGTGGGCGTCGACCAGTGTTTTCAATGCGTGAGGGTCAATAGATTTCATGATAAAAAAAAAATTGTTGTAAACGTAAGCATTCTCTAGATAATAGGCAAAATGACATTTTCTACAATTACAGCGCCCCCTATGGACCAAATTTTATGGCATGTTCTGTGGTGTTAGAGGTCTTTGTGGTGATCGTGCATGACATATTTTGCGCAGTTCCCACCTTCTCGGTCCAAGATATTAGCAACTCAAAATCCCAATTTTTGCATTTACCCTTATCACTAGGTGGCGCTATGCTTCAAGTGAGAGTTTATGGGCTGGGTCGATACATCTCTGTAACACCAACAAACTAACACAAAATCGTTGTCTTGGGCAAAATTGTTGACAAGTTTTTTAACAAAAACTGTTTTTTGACACCTAGCTTCGCCAATAAACATCGCCCCCTATGACGAAATGTCACAAAATTTAGTACACATAAAAAGAAAGCTGTTTAGAGATGGCATGTCAACTTTGACCAAATTTGAGCAATTAAAAGCCAAGATACGGCCATTTAAAGAATTTTAAGCTACGTGTTAAATGTTCATTGACGTGTAACTTCGGAACGGTTTATCTCAAGATAAATCCTTTGATAACTTTTTGTCAGCATTGTCTGTAGATGACATATACCAAATTTGGTGAGATTCACATGAACGGCCTATGACGAGTTCGTTCAGATTCGTTTTCGCAATATTAAAATTTCACGGAAATTGTTTTCGTTGGAAGTGGGCGTTGACCAGTGTTTTCATGCATGAGGGTCAATAGATTTCACGATAAAAAAAAAATTGTTGTAAACATAAGCATTCTCTAGATAATAGGCAAAATGACATTTTCTACAATTACAGCGCCCCCTATGGACTACATTTTATGGCATGTTCTGTGGTGTTAGAGGTCTTTGTTGTGATCGTGCATGACGTATTTTGTGCAGTTCCCACCTTCTCGGTCAAAGATATTGGCAACTCAAAATCCTAATTTTTACATTTAGCCATATCACTAGGTGGCGCTATGCTTCAAGTGAGAGTTTATGGGCTGGGTCGATACATCTCTGTAACACCGATATACTAACAAAAAATCGTTGTCTTGGGCAAAATTGTTGACGAGTTATTTAACAAAAACTGTTTTTTGACACCTAGCTTCGCCAATAAACATCGCCCCCTATGATGAAATGTCACAAAATTTAGTACACATGAAAGGAAAGCTGTTTAGAGATGGCATGTCAACTTTGACCAAATTTGAGCAATTCAAAGCCAAGATACGGCCATTTGAAGATTTTTAAGCTACGTGTTAAATGTTCATTGACGTGTAACTTCGGAACGGTTTATCTCAAGATAAATCCTTTGATAACTTTTTGTCAACATTGTCTGTAGATGACATATACCAAATTTGGTGAGATTCACATGAACGGCCTATGACGAGTTCGTTCAGATTCGTTTTCGCAATATTAAAATTTCACGGAAATTGTTTTCGTTGGAAGTGGGCGTCGACCAGTGTTTTCAATGCGTGAGGGTCAACAGATTTCACGATAAAAAAAAAATGTTGTAAACGTAAGCATTGTCTAGATAATAGGCAAAATGACATTTTCTACAATTACAGCGCCCCCTATTGACCAAATTTTATGGCATGTTCTGTGGTGTTAGAGGTCTTTGTGGTGATCGTGCATGATGTATTTTGCGCAGTTCCCACCTTCTCGGTCCAAGATATTGGCAACTCAAAATCCCAATTTTTGCATTTACCCATATCACTAGGTGGCGCTATGCTTCAAGTGAGAGTTTATGGGCTGGGTCGATACGTCTCTGTAACACCGACATACTAAAACAAAATCGTTGTCTTGGGCAAAATTGTTGACGAGTTATTTAACAAAAACTGTTTTTTTGACACCTAGCTTTGCCAATAAACATCGCCCCCTATGACGAAATGTCACAAAATTTTGTACACATGAAAAGAAAGCTGTTTAGAGATGGCATGTTAACTTTGACCAAATTTGAGCAATTATTAGCCAAGATACGGCCATTTGAAGATTTTTAAGCTACGTGTTAAATGTTCATTGACGTGTAACTTCGGAACGGTTTATCTCAAGATAAATCCTTTGATAACTTTTTGTCAGCATTGTCTGTAGATGACATATACCAAATTTGGTGAGATTCACATGAACGGCCTATGACGAGTTCGTTCAGATTCGTTTTCGCAATATTAAAATTTCACGGAAATTTTTTTCGTTGGAAGTGGGCGTCGACCAGTGTTTTCAATGCGTGAGGGTCAATAGATTTCACGATAAAAAAAAAATTGTTGTAAACGTAAGCATTGTCTAGATAATAGGCAAAATGACATTTTCTACAATTACAGCGCCCCCTATGGACCAAATTTTATGGCATGTTCTGTGGTGTTAGAGGTCTTTGTGGTGATCGTGCATAACGTATTTTGCGCAGTTCCCACCTTCTCGGTCCAAGATATTGGCAACTCAAAATCCCAATTTTTGCATTTACCCTTATCACTAGGTGGCGCTATGTTTCAAGTGAGAGTTTATGGGCTGGGTCGATACGTCTCTGTAACACCGACATATCACAAAAATTTCATGTTGTATGGTGAAACGTTCATTGAGTTATTCAGCAAAAACTTTTGCCGGTCTCCCCCTCTTTAACGGACACTGGCACAGCGGGGGGGTGGCCCTGGGGGACCAAAAGGCGTTATTCGCTCACAAACTTCTTGGGCTACATGCCTACAAACATTCATGTCTCCCCGAGTTTCAGTGTCCCGGGAATCGTTGACGAAAAATCGGTGAAAAAAAAAAAAAAAAAAAAAAAAAAAAAAAAAAAAAAAAAAAAGGGAAAAATTTTGCAGCAACTCCAATATGACCGCTTTCGCTAGCTTCGCTAGCGGCGGTCATAATAAGTTGGGTGCTCTTGGATGTTGGGGATCAGTCCATTAGTATAACAGAAAAAGTTGATCCAGGCACTCCAAACACTTTTCCTGTTTGTAAA
This sequence comes from Coilia nasus, assembly GCA_027475355.1. Taxonomy (NCBI): domain Eukaryota; kingdom Metazoa; phylum Chordata; class Actinopteri; order Clupeiformes; family Engraulidae; genus Coilia; species Coilia nasus. The sequence continues at coordinate 35,882,368 of CM050211.1, forward strand.
AAATCAGACCTGTTAGACCATTCTCAGATTGCACGTTTTGAACACACACATATCTGAGTGCATTCCCGCCCTGTAGGTTTATCACCCACTCTCTCTTCCCCCATCTTGGATAAAGAATTAAAGGACAAAGTACTGTTGGCAGTTACACTTGGCTTGTGGAGCTGAATTTTATTATGGCGCTGTGGAACTGTGATGGACTGGCGGCTTCAAACGTACAGCCATTAGTGCCTGCTTGCTGGTGGCGCTATCTTATCTGCGTGGATTGCTATCTCAGTGCTTCACATTTATCCTAGTCACTTTGACCTCAGCATTTCACACACATATAAAGAGCAAACAGCCCTTTAAAACCCTCCCTTGGACGCAGAGAAGGAGGGAGGAGGGAGGAGGCGAAGGAGAAGGAGGCATTGGCGGTAGCAGTGGCGGGGCACCCATTCTTGAGAAATCCTCCGCGGTCCGGCTACCCCCACGCTCTCCCCCTTCTTATCTCGATCTTCGGTCCCCTGGTGACGCTAAAAACACCGTGGCAGTGTGGTGGAAACGGTAGCGGGTCAACAGCAGAGCCAGGGCCAGGGCCAGCCAACCCTCTCCAGCCTGGGCTGAGAGGGCCGTTATTGGCCAAACATGTGCAGAGGACAGGCGTGAGGACCACAGGCTTGTTTGCTGAGGGATTTGTTGAGGGAGCAAACGGTACACTTGTAAATGACTATGTCTACATGTTATCTTTATATGTCTATATACTTATGTTTATATTCTTTATACTTTATTCTTTATTCTTATTTATTCTTTATTCTTTATTATGTTTATATGCTTTAGTACTTGCTTTTTTATCCTTTAATGTTATCTTTATGCTATTCATGTTATGCTGTCTGTAATGCACCTGCTCCACGACCAGTTCCTTGTCTGCCGTGTAGACTTGACAATAAAAACATGCTTCTGATTTGATTCTGATTATTATGGGATTGAGGTTGTTGATCAAGTTTTTGGGCTGGTACACGCCACTGTGGTTTGTTGTGCTCCATCAGGTTATGGTTGCTATTGACAACAGGCGTGGCTGGCCTAACAGGATGATAAACCAAAGACGATGACATAGTTGTGAGTGCGTCAGTTGATGTTTAAGAGCAGCCATACACAAAAAATGACCTCTAAACACAAAAGGTTGTATTTGTGTTAGGAAGCACAGATAATATTTGGGCACAGCACACCCGAAACTACTCTCCGTAATGGGTCTATAAAAGGTGTCCAGAATGCGTAGATAGACACTCAATTACAACCCACACACACATGGAAGCACACACACACACACAGAACAAAAGGAGATATTGCTCAGCCACAACCTCACCTCACCCCTCCTTCACCACCACCACCACACCCACTCTTTACCTCACTTCCAGCAACCCGTCTACACATAGCCGCCAACTCCCCCATTTTATCTACCGTATTTTAGACCCATCTCCCTTCCCCCCTCTGTCATTTCGTCTCAGTAATCTGCCATAACTCAAAAAGGTCCAAACGTCTTTCTTAATGATAAAATCAATGTGTTTGACGGTCACAGCTAAGATTTCCTGGATTTTTGCTCCTCAAATTTTGGCGGGTATGCGTCTACGTTCCACAATCTACAGTTCTAAGAGGCAGTGGAGGCAAGCGAAGCTCCCCTTAAGAGCCAGCCCTAGGGCAGGGCAGAAAGCCCCATTATTTGCATGCGCTCTCAAACATGTAGGAAGGCAGTGCCAAGAGCTCCAACTGCCAGGCAAAAAGCATGCAAATAACATTCAAATGATGAAGTAGGTTGAGGAGGGTTCAGGGGTGAAGGTCACGAGGCCTTTAACTTCATAACTCTGAAGGGAAAGGGGAGAGAGAGAGCGTGTTGGATAAAGACAAAGGTGTTTTCTTTGTCAGTTTGATGTGCTCCAGATGGGGGTTACTTCCCAATGATGGAGAAACCAGAAAGTCAAGTTCACAAATATTTTTTTTAACCCTGTATTTATGTGTATTTTGAGAGTGTTTTCAGTGTTTGTGTGTGTCATTATGTTTTGTGTTATATGTTATGCATGTGATTGTGTGTGTGTGTGTGTGTGTGTGTGTGTGTGTGTGTGTCAGGGATGGAAATTGACACCAGCCATCAGCCAAATGCTGGTAAAATATAAAAGTGGCTGGTAGATTTTGGCCAGAAACAATGATTAGGCCTCACTGGTGAACTGGATTGACTGGTGAATTTAACCATTTGTTTGTCAGTGGCTGGTAGAAGTTGAGATTTTGTAAAGTTAAGTTCCACCCCTGGTTTGTGTGTATGTGTGTGTGTGTGTCTGTTCTGCAAGTGTGACAGAGCCTGTGTCTGGTTGTCTTTTTCCTTCCTCACAGAAAGGCAGTTTACCTCAGCACAAGCCCTGCTCTGGGAATGACAAACTATGACATCACAATAGTAGAAACATTCACGCGGAGCACAATGCTTCTCTGTGCGGGAGCAGAGGCAAGGCGTGGCCAGCACGCTCACACTGTCTTCATACACACACGATGAGGCCAACGGTCCCAAGCTGCTGTTTTGCCTTCTCACTTGTGTCTTCATCTCTCCCTCTTTCTCTCTTTATGTATCCCTCTATCTCTCTTGTCTCCTTTTCACTCTCACTCTCTCCCATTCCTTCTATATTTTCCCATACTTAGTTCTCTCTCTCTCTCTCTCTCTCTCTCTCTCTCTCTCTCTCGCTCGCTCGATCTGTTTCTTTCTCTCTGTCTTCTTCTCCCTCTCTCTATTCCTCTCTCCCCCCAGTTTTTTCTCTATCTCTTTTTCCATCTCTCTTTCTTTCCCTTTCTCTCATTCTCTGTCTCCTTCTCTCGCTATTCCTCTTTGGCCCATGCACTGGAACGCAGGGATGGAGGTGGAGTGGGCGGCGATCTCGTGGAAACAGAGACCGTTCTCTTAGGCCGCAAAACAAAAGCCCAACTTAAAGGGACGCCTGGCTTTTGCCCATGGTAAAACAGATGCATTCACACACACACACACACACACACACACACACACACACACACACACACACACACACACACACACACACACACACACACACACAAACAAACAGCATACATACACATACATGGCAATGGCATCCAGCATACATACACAGCACACACCCCCTCACACACACTTACACACACTTACCCACTGTTCAACAACAGTCAGAAAGCCCTCCTCCCTCCTCGTAGTCATAAAGCACTGAATATTGGGCCCAAAGCAGTATTTAGACAGCGCTCTGGGCCTGAGTACTCTCCTCTTTAAACAGCCATAAAGGTTTAAGGACACTGCCAATGCAGTACTGAAGCAATGCTGCAGTTTTATGTAGTTGCCATTGAAAAAAACGTCATAGCTAAGAATTGCAGCGATGAGGCTGGGCTTATGCATGCAGATTGCCAGTGGGAAGTGCAACCTCGTCTGTAATGGCAACAGCCGCAGTGAAGCGGCTCAAAGGCACCTTTGCCTAAAATGGGTCAAGAGGACACAACAAACACCACACAGCAGCACAGCACACCACTGAGCAAACACCAGATAAGCACCAATGAAAGGGGTCTGAGCTTTGAGCCAATACAAATCCCACCTGCTCTTCAGTTTATGTTTGAAAATAAACAGCAGAAGTCGCACACCGGGGGCCTTCCATTCATCATTCATCTAGCCAACCATTTGCCTTCATTGTGTGTTGCCTTTTGTGTGGAGGATATAATGGTGCGCCGACTGTTTTTAATATAGCTGTGTACATTATTTTCATATGATTTACCTAATGGATGTATAGTGTGGCCTGAGGGATTTAGGCCAATTCATTACAGACGATTTAGGAAGGCTTTATCAGAACTATTCCTAGCCATGTTTGAAAGAGTTCATTTGACTTTTGATTATAATTTTCACTTGTTCACGGAATTGTTTAAATAAATCATCAAGCCACCACAACTTCTGCATATTTTCATTAACATATGGGCCTTAGTTGTTTTTAAGAATGAATGTCCTTTAAATGTCAGGGCAGGCTACAGAATGGGAGCTAATGCCAAGATATGGAAAGACTGATAATTCTTACTTTCCCCATTTTAGAGCGGAGAGAGAGAGAGAGAGAGCACATCTGCTGTCCTTTATTAATTTGCTCCTCCTGTGATTCATAAATTCAGTAAGCCTATACTATAATTACTGTCAAGGGATTCACTGTGACAATCAGGAAAATACTGGATGATAAAAATTACCGTTGTCATGTAACAATAGACTGCAAAACTGAGTTGAAAGGAACTGTACGCATTAAATTGGCATGGTCTGCCACCTAGTGGTCATATTTAACTTTGCAACTGATTTAATCTACAGCGAAAAAGATTCTGCTGAATTGTAATAGGCCTACACAAACATGCAATTCAGTGATGGGCCTATAGCAGAGAACAGGGCATTTATATGTGTAATAGCACATCATATGTGTATATTAAAAGTACCAACTGGGCAATGCCAGTTTGGTGTTTATAAAGCATTTATATAGCATATTAGCATTTATAAAACTCGGAATTTGTAATTAACATTATTTTATTGAAAGTCTTTGGGACATTACATGGTTATATAATGGGCGCGACCCCTTGGCAAATATGAAATATTTGTGGTGACTGGGCTTGTCTATTTCATTGGTCACGTAGCCGATTCAGAGCCGATTCCATTTCAGCTTTATGTGCTGTTGTTATGGATACGGTAAACACGTGAGAACAAACGTGTGAAAGTGCAAGAGGACTGAACTCTATGCGCAGGTCCAAACAGACCCCAGCACCAGAAGGGGGTGGGCTGTGGGCAGCACGAGCCGGGCAAGCAGGTAACTCGTTGGAGAACTTGTTCGTGATGCCCACACCCTATTGTTTGCCAGAGTTGTCAACGGAGTCGAGCGAACCATCCTGGTACGGTTGGTGGGGGGAGGGAGATTCACACGGATTTCAAAGCAAGGTCTGACAGTAAGAAAACCCGCAAGGCGACCGACGCACAGGTGATTTAACGCAATCACACTCGCATACACACTGAATGGTTTTGACAGGTGTCCTGTCTGCATCATGCATTATGGCGTCACAGCCAGTGCCCGCTGTGAAGCGTAATAACTTCACGTGCCTGCCTGGCTTGAAGTTTTGGTCTAGCTTTGGCTATGCCAAAGGAATAACATTCTTCTTTCAGACTGTACTTTACACGTAGGCTTTATTCCAACATTTCTTTCTGTTTACGTGCGATTGTTTTTTAGCGGTTTCTCTTCAGGGTGCATAGCGTAATGACTGAGAGCACTGTCATTGCCTTTGTTGGGAGGCGTTCACAAAGCGCTTGACATTGCTTTGGAGGTGACACGTATTGCCTGGCTGTCCGGAGCTCTGCAATCCAACCTCCTTATCAATCAGCTGTATCTGAAACTCATTCCACTAATGTGCTGTCAAGCTGGCATTTAACCTGCATGTATTTACTAATGCAAGATCTCGTAACGTGTGCATATGTCATCGTGTCCATCTCTGTCTTTCACAGTGGATTTGTCACACCTGTAATCCTCTCTATATCCCTCTTACAGGTCTCTCTCTCAGTCGCAGCACTGACAACTGTGTAGGTCAGCAAGCTGAGCCCAAACCAATGGCAGACATATGAGAGCAAGAGGACGGTGACAACCCCGAGGTGCTGTGGAAAGGAGTATGCAAGAGGGGCCGCAGTACCAGGTGTGGTGTCCATGACAGGGTGCCGACTGAATGGAGGCCCCCAAGACCAGAAGATGTGTCCAGCCAGGCGGACAGAGGGACAACTTGCCACGGGCACCAGAAAAGCACCCAGTGCCCTCAAGTGCAGAGAGTGGTGAGTAGGCCAGTTTGATTGGGCTGTTATCTTCTCTCTCTGTTTAATTTGTTTTGTACTCTATACACATTCACCCACACAGAAATGCATAAGAGAGAAAAAACTATGTAAAGCAAGTAAGGGACTGCTATATATAAAGCAACCTATAAGTATATAGGACACAGCTCACCTGCTAAGCAAGAGAGAGGAGTCTGTTTACCTTCTTGTTTAGTGATTACCTGTGGTTGCTCAGGTGTGCATTTCAGTGGCTTTGACTTAAGCATTTTAAAGAGCTGTTAAAATCCCCCTTTACCATGGACACCACAGAGAGGACACATTGCACAGCGTCATGTAGCATTCAGTGTTTGCATCCAAATGTAAAGACGCCTTAGCACACAGACTAAATAAATGATGAGGGTCATGATCAAAAATGCTTCGCAGCAATTAGGACAGAGCGTGTGGCTTTGCTCTTTTGATCCAGTGCTGAAAAGGTCAAAGTCAGAGCTCAAGTTACAATCCCAAAGGGATTATTAAGATCATGTTGTGTCTGCCCTGTTTTGTTCCTGGGCAAGTTCCAAATTGAGGTTTTATTTTCTCAATAGGCCATTTGGAACAAGTGACTTCAGTTTTGCCTGCATCACTTTTGTGCAAGCTGAATATCCCTAGTGTACCCTTCACTGGGTACCTATCAGACTTTGAAATCCAAATGTGATTACGTGTGTGCGTACAGGTGCATAAATCCCACATTGAATGTTTAAAGAGATTTCACTTGATAGAGTCATAGGTCTTCCCACGTGTATTTGTTTTAACATTCCCAACGTACTGGAAATGTACTGGAAGTAGAAAAATCCAGCGTTCAGACATTCGTTGAATGGTCGTTGTTTTTGTTTTTTACCGTTCAGACATTGGTATTGTTTTTACTGTTGAAAGGGTCTATACAGACAGTGTCTTACAAAAAAATGCATTTATTAGTGAAATAATGTGTCTGTGACGTGCCGACCCTGTTTCCCCAGATGTGGAGGGTCAGAGTGACGGAGATCAGCCAGGTAGACCTCAGCAGCAGGCTCGGCTTCTCACCCAGCCCAGTCCAGAGAAATCCTCACGGACCACTCCATGTAGGGCAAGGCATCTGCTACACACATCATCCCACAACACCACCCATTCTGCTATGGCAATACTGACATGACAGATGATGGAGCAAATCTGCACACTGCATATGTTCCAAACGTTTATTTAATATACAAGAGACACAGCAATGTTTCGACCAACGCTTTGTTTTTTCCCCTCTTAGTCTCCATCTAATTTCTATTCATAAACAGACACTCATATTAATGTAGATATACATCCAGCCTAGTTAGTTTTAAATGGTAGCATGTGTAAACATTAGCAGCATTACAGGGAGTGTTGTGTTTAAAATCCTTAGTTGCAAAGTTTAAATTGAGCCGGGGTCAACTCCCCCTCCTCACCTCGGCAATACAGCCAGCCGGACTGGAGCTCCCTATGCTACAGTATTTATAGTAGAGTAGAGTAGAGTAGAGTAGAGTAGAGTAGAGTAGAGTAGAGTAACTTTATTGATCCCGAAGGAAATTAAGGTGTCCAGTAGCATACACATAATACACATTGCAAAAACAGATCAAACATATTGCACACATCGGCATTGATACAACATTCACTGAACTGATACTAGTAATACAATGCAGTGAGATATTGACCACTGTGAGTAAAGGGTTTCCCCCCCTCCTTACAAAAGCCAGTTTAATCACTGCCTAGTTGTGAATGTAATGAGTAACTTATGCATGAGCCTGATCCTGTGCTTTGGTGGTGGTGGGGGTGTTTTGTTCTGCCAGCGCCACCTACAGAAGGGAGAGTGCGGCGCAGTCTGCTCAACCTGCCCATGATCAACCCTGAGAGGCTGCGCATGGCCCGCGTGATGGTGGACAAGGCCATAAAAGTACTGGTGAACTTTCATAAATAGAAGAGCATAGTATGGTTGATGGCAACTATAATAGCTTTGGCAACTATAATAATGTATACACATGTATGCATAGGAATGTGTATGTGCATGTCTGTGTACAGTATATGTCGCCAAAAACCCCAAAAACATTTTAACAAGTTTAAAAAAATAAGTACTGTTGAACTCTGTGACCTGCCTGTAGTAATTATTCCGGGCAGGTGTACGGTTTGCTGTCTTCACCACCGGCTCCGTGTTTCCTGTCTTGTCAGAATCGGAGGACGTTTTCCATACAGGGCCCGTATCCCGTGGTGCGGGCGGCCCTCAGGGCAAGGGGCTGGGTGGAGCGGCGTCTGCCACGAGCCAATACGCAGGCACCGTGTCACCGCGGAGATGACGAAGATGACACAAATGATGGGAATGACAGTGGTGACGACGACGATGATGATGGTGAGGTGTAAAGACATCAGTCAGGTGTTTTTTTTAAAGAGATTTCTCTTTCCTTCTGTGAGATTGTTAGCGGTGTTGAAGTCTCATTGCTGTCATTTCTTTTATCAGATAGTCCAGAGGAAACTGAGAAAGATGATGTTGATTATTTGCACAACCTGATGGTGAGCTGATGTGGATATTGATTACAAATACTTGTCTTTATGGCTGTTCTTTTTACGCAGTGATATAAATAAAAACTGTTCCATTGTCCATATCCATTGTCATTGAGTATGTCTAAAGTTAATTTCTATGATCACCCCCCATTTTCACATTCTATTCATCTAATACATTCGTGGCAATTTCTGTTTTCCTTGTTATATGTTAGTCACGTCTGGTTAGGAATGAATTAACATTCTTCTACTGGACGACACGGAGAGAGACCATCGACACTCGCTCACTGCGGAAAGAGCAGATGATCAATCACTTTGCCAAGGCTGGAACCTTCACCACCAAGGTTGGCCCGAGGCCCTAAAGCATCCCTGACAAGCACTAATAACGCCCACAGACATCTCATCATGTGCAACCTACTATTTTTAGCTCGCGGTGAACATCATCCTGCACATTGCTCATGTGATGTGCTGGAGTGAATTGAGAATCACTCTTGAATTTCAATTTAATTCTTGAATTTCAGGGGTATATTAAACTGAAGTAACAAATTAGCTATTTTAAACAGCCATATCCCACAAACCTATGTAATTTTTCTCAGTCTCTGTCTTTGTCCCTGTCTCTCTCTCTCTCTCTCTTTCTCTAGGTGGGTCTGTGTGTGAACCTGAGGAACCTGCAGTGGTTTGACGCAGCAGACCCAGATAGCTTCTTTCCACGTTGCTACAGGCTGGGTGCTGAGGATGAGAAACACGCGTTTATAGGTCAGGATTCTCATCTGTGTTTTACCACTTCCTGACTCCCTTTCTGACAGTATTGTATATGCGTATTGTGTATTACTTCCTTTGTTATATGCAGAATAGGACTGCTCTTTGAAATCCTGTTTGCCCAACTCACTTTCATTTTTTAAGAGGACTTTAGGAGAACAGCTTGCACAAATTTACTTCAGTTCCTAGTCGAGAAAAGTCAGGAGGACCAGAACACAGAGGAATCAGGAGTGGGATCTGTTTTCCTAACAGATCCAGCGCATCTAAGTAAGAGGCTGACAATTTGTAAATTATTACTATTATTGAAAATAATACTGTTTAGCTATTGTTTACAGTTTGTTACTTCGAAAAAAAAAAAAAAAAACTAAGCCATTTCAGCCATTTTTAATGGAGAGACTTTACCTGCACAGCAGCTAAGAAGCCTTGCAAAAGACCTGCCGTGTCACTGGTGAGCCCAAGAATCATTGACAGCGCTTTGCAAGTGTGCCAGGACTTCCTTGACAGCCTGGAGCACAATGACATTGACATCTCCATGGAAACGCCACCCACCTTGACAGACCAGCAGTGGCTGGAGTTCATTCACAACTACTACCTGGTTGTCCAGTGAGTGCTCTCTTCTTAGTGCCCTTCATAGTAAGAGCCTTTTTTTGTCAAGATCCTCTTCGTTAGTGTGTCAGTCTATTTTGAGATCAGTTATTGTGTCATTTGCTGTCTCCCAGTGATGGTGCTGATGTGGAAGCCAGTGGTAATTATGTGAGCAGTTGCAAGAACATGTTGCAGAGGCTACGCGAGGTCTGTCCTCAGCTGGATACGGATGGTGTCCATAACATCTGGATTGTCAAGCCTGGAGCCAAGTCTCGTGGCAGAGGTTAGAGTTCCTTTGGGCCTACAGTCAGAGACGTTTCTTGACTCTGTTGGGCTCTCAGGCAAAAACCCACCACCTTCATAAAAATTTGCATTGCCACCATTGTTCTTTAAAAGTCGTCAGCCCTACGAGGCCCCTTAGTAGCTTAGAGGCCTCAAGCAGTTTGCCTGTATTGCATGTTGGCTAGCTATGCCTGTGCCTACAGTTGCCTTGTTGTTTAGGTTGTTATGTGTTTCATGCACTATCTGTACACAGCAGCTTATAGACCAACTGTAGTAGAGTAGTAGAGTAGTAGAGGTCTTTATTGTCACTATACGAAGTATAGTGAGATGTCGTTTGGAGCAGCCAACAATAGATGCATAGAAGACACAGTATATAAGAATAGAATTGAAATAGATAAAAATGGCTGGGTAGAGTTAAAAATATAGGTTCTGTAGTTTCGACCTCTTTTTGTTTCAGGCATCATGTGCTCAAAGCGGCTGGATGAGATCCTAAAACTGGTGGACAGTGACCCAGCTCTGATAAAGGACAGCAAGTGGGTGGTACAGAAGTATCTAGAGCGCCCCCTGCTGATTTACGGCACCAAGTTCGACCTGCGCCAGTGGTTCCTGGTCACCGAGTGGAATCCCCTGACCATTTGGTTCTACAAGAAGTGCTACCTTCGCTTTTCCACCCAGCCTTACTCGGTGGAGACCATGGAAAAGTGAGTCACTCTGATAGGCAGGGGCAGTCGTGGCCTGGCGGTTAAGGCAACAGACTTGTGACTGGAGGGTCACAGGTTTGAGTCCACCAACTGTCAGAAGAGCCACTGAGGTACCCTGAGCATGGTACTCTCCCCATACACTGCTCCCCGGGTGCCGTTGTCATGGCTGCCCCCTGTTCACGTGTGTGATGAGGTTGAATGTTGTGGGTGCACTGTGTGCTGAGGTGTGCTGCGTGATCACAATGACAAACGAAAATCACCTTTGTATCCTGGATGTTATTACATCACCACCCCAGAGGCGCCACTAGAAATTTTACGCCACTATGAAAGTATACAATTTTAGCCCCTGGCCTTCTAATAATACTAATAGTGTTTTTTCAAAGGACACTGACAGTGCTGAGCCCTTAGAATCATCCTAACCTTTCCACCCCTGGCGATGCCTCTGACCACCCTTGCAGTCTCTCATTGATTTCATATTGATCTTTCCCACAACTTTTTTTCCTCAGCTCTGTGCATTTGTGCAACAACTCCATCCAAAAGCACTTCCAGCCATCTCGCCAGCGCCACCCGGAAGTCCCGGAGGACAACATGTGGTCGTGCGACCAGTTCCGCTCCTACCTGTCGCGGCAAGGGCTGGGGGCCAAGTGGTGGGGCGTGGTGGTGCCAGGGATGAAGTCGGCCGTGGTGCACGCTCTGCAGACGGCGCAGGACCTGGTGGAGTCGCGGCGGAGCAGCTTTGAGCTGTACGGAGCCGACTTCATGCTGGGCCGGGACCTGAGGCCGTGGCTGCTGGAGATCAACGCCAGCCCCACCATGGCCCCCTCCACGCCCATCACGGCCCGGCTGTGCGCCGCGGTGCAGGAGGACACGCTGCGGGTGGTGCTGGACAGGAGGCTCGACCGCAACGCCCACACAGGAGGCTTCGAGCTCATATACAAGCAGGTGAGGTGGAGGAAGAAGATGTGAGGGAAATGGGTGCCAAGTTCATTTAGTTTCAACACAGGGTTCCCACGGTCATGGAAATCCTAGAAGAGTCATGGAATTTGAAAATGTAATTTTCTCAGGCCTGGAAAAGTCATTAGTTTTTCCCTAACACAACTACAGCGTTATCATCAGGTCTTTAGAGTCAGCAATGAATGCATTGATAGTACTTTGAATTCTTTTGAATAGGGTTTCAATCCTAAATGTTTTAGCCCTAAAAGTATGCTAAATTCTACACACTTAAGGTGCCGTGAAGTCATGGAAAATTCACTTTAGGTCATGAAAAAGTCATGGAAGAGTTTTGAAATTTTTGTCAGTGAAAAAGAGTGGGCAGCCTTTCAACAGCAAATTAAGCAATTAGCCCCAAGATGTCACTGCTTATGGTAATTTTACAACATCCAAGGGTTTCTGTTGAGCACAATGCAAAGTGTACAGTTTTAAAACAAGTTGACATGACATTTGAACCATTTGTGATGTAGTAATATAGAATCTAATGTAACATGTGGGTTTTAGAGTGCATTTTACAATGACTTTGGATGTAAAACAGCCAGTTTGAAAAGCATATTTTAGCTACAGGAATTTGCAGCCTTATTTATTAATTATACATTTAGGCTATATTACATGTTGGTGACAGCGAATACTCTATTATCAATTCCAGTCGTTCAATTATAAATACATTAGCAGGCTTATTCTTCCTGTGTGAATTCTACCTGCAGACAGCAGTGGATGTGCCCCAGTATGTGGGGATCAATCTGCTCATCGAAGGCTCTCAGATCAGGAAACCACGTCCTCCTGCCCCAAGGCCCCCCGAGCCACGTTTCATCCAGCCAGCCCCAGTGCTTCGACGCTCAACCCCCAAAGAGGCTGACAAACACAAGACGGACAAATCACCGCCAGCCACCAACAGGAAATGGTTCAAGTCAGTGGTGACGGAGCTGACGTTCAAAAATGCCAGGGTGCCACCCTCGCCGGCACTGGCGAGGCTGGGAAGGCACGGCTGCGGAGAGGCACGCAGGTTTGCTCACCAGATCTGCCTCACGGATAACTTCAAACTGCCTCCCAGGATGCTGACTCGTTCCCTGGAGGTGCCCCTCAGGAAGCCATTCCTCTGTGGACAGCCGAAGAGGCCCCGATCGGGGCGGGTTCGTGTTGCAGAGTCTTCCCAGAGCCCCTCCCTTCCCCTGGAGGTCTTCAGCCTGCGTGATGCAGGCAGGGTTCCCACTGTGTTGGTTCCTACTCCAGTTGTCCCACGGGCCACCTTCCGATATCAGACCCTCTCACAACAATACCGCAAGGTGTTAAGAGTCACCTGTGTAGGACGAAGCATGCAAAAAATATGATGTTAAAAAGAATTTTGCACATATATATAACCACTGTACCTCACAATAAAGTACCATGCAACCAAACAGTTTAAGAATTGCTCAAATTTAAATAATTGATAGAAAAGCAAATGCACAAGTATCTGTTTTTATGCACCACGCTAATTTAAGAAGAACACAGAGCAAATTATCTTCTATCAATAATAAACACCATGTTGGCTATAAATATTACACAGAAACTAAAGAAAATGTAAAAACATGAGTCTGTACACACAATTTAGTGTATACTATGGCCTGCCTGATCTAGGCCTAGATTTTATGGTGCGTCTAGACTCTAGACTCTTGGTTCTAGTTCAAAACCTGGCAGGAGATTTCTGTACAGTCTGAATACAATGCAGTATTGGTTTAGGTGGGTGAAGACTGTTCACTGCAGAAATCCAATAATGTCACAAGGGCGTGGAAAATGGTCAATGTCTGTGAAAGGATATATTTTATATGTTTGTACAATAATAAAAATATAATTGAAGAGGCGTTGTGGTGTGTTGAAGTAAAACTCAGATTACTATTCAAATAGACAGTGAGACCTTTTTCAAGAAGATTTTTCAGGATATGATCCAATATTAAACCAATAGAGAAATTTGTTTTGTCATATGCAGGGATGCAGTTGGCAGGCTTTTTTAGAATTCAGTTTGAATATTTAAAAAAAATCAGACTATCTTGCCATTAAAGAAGCCCTCACTGTGTCTATTCGTAAAACGAGAAAAAAAAGTTTTACATTGTACAGCTCTAAACTGAAGGCAGCTGGATTTATCAAGTTATCAAGTGTTGAATAAAAAATCTGGGTTATGTTTATTCTTAAACGGCAACAAACAACATTTAAGAAACCTTAATCATACCTAGTGTAGGCCTAGTTTTAGTTGAAACCCACACGTCACTTTTGCAGAGTGCATCATTGTTTAACCTCAGCCCTAACAATATTATTCCAACCATTCACAAAACTATCTGATTCTAGTTAGTACACCTCAGGCTATGTAGATGATCTGTCTTTTAGACCTAGGGTGAAATCAGTGGAGCCAAAACTCGCAAAGTGAGCCCCCTGACATGTCAATTCTGTCTTCATGATTATAAGAATATTGTAGCTGAAGCGATAAGAATATAACTCAAAACATGATTGAAATGTGTATGATAATATGTTAGATTTCGCTCAAAATAATTTGGCTATCTGCTTTACTTTTTTTTTTATAAAAAGAGTTCAGTTACTAAGTGATGCTTTAGCTAAATTGGGACAAAAAATCAGGTAAAGTGGGACACTTCTGTCTAATATGAATCCTAGGTATTTCTTGGGCATTAGGATCCGAAATCATGTAGAAATAATGTAGAACTGTCAGAAACTGTAAATAGTTTAACAGCTAAAAATTAACAGTTTTTATACTGTTTATAATAGGTATTAGCATTAGCCATTAACATGTAGCTTTTAGCATGTATCCCTCTATGTAAACACATACAAATGCCACCCACACGCATGCACGCGGGCACCCACACCCACTCTCTTGCTGTTGTGTGGACACACAAGGGACACACACACAAAGTAGTTTGTTTTATTGATGTTGGACATCATGAACTAATAAATCTGAAAATATATGAAATTATTATTATTGAGTTTGTTGCAAATTCTTTATACCACCACTGACTGTCCCATTTTACCTGACTGGGCGTCCCATTTTATCTGCATGTTCACCCAGACCTAACAATGGTGACTTGTGATCTTTAAAGGTTAAAATCTTAAATAAATATTCTTATTGTCCATGTATTTCCTGCACATAAATGCTTCAGAGACCCATACATATGAAGCTATACAGTGTATCACTTTCTCCATCTTTAGCATGTTAAATGGTTTTATTTGCGATCAACCAAAAAGTGTCCCAATTTACCTGATTTCACCCTACCTAATGAATTGACACATATTTCAGGAATATTTAGACAGATGCTCTGACAATACAGTCATTGGTCAAAACAGTCTGTCAACCTGTCTGTGTAGATTCTCATTCATCCAGGTCATGGTACTCAAAGGAGCTAAGTTGTAAGCAGCTGGATTCCTTCTTGGAGCTTGAAGACGCTCCATACTCTCGCACCAGTTTAAAGGTGTTTCTTACAATAGTAAAACAAAGTGCAAGGCAAGATGTCTCATTCATCCAGGTCAAGGTAGACAGTCTGTCAACCTCTGCCCGCGCTTCAGCCCCCTCTACTGCACAGGGCCCAAATCAAGGTCTTTTCGGGACAAGCCAAGTTACTCGCGTAGTGCATGTTACGTATCTTTGACGTATGAGGCCCCTAGTTGTTGCCTCCTCCACTAAACTGTCTTCTGAATTTGCCAGGAAAAGATGGCAGCGTCCGTGTGTCGAGCCGGGAGTGCATTGGGGCGAGCTCTCGCCAAATCTCGTGGTGTAAGTTAACCGTAATTTATTTCACTCCCAATAGTTTACTGGATTTTGTTTTCTTAACAGATTGGATGTTATGTTAACTATCAAGTAGGCCCTACTGTGTCCGGTAACTTCATGCTAGCTAAAGCTAACAGCTAAGATAGCTTCCCATCGAAAGCTTCGTTACACTTCAGCTAGAAATGTTAGCTAACTGGCTAGTCGTGTTAGCCAAGTAGCTGTCGAGAAGGTCACAAGCAGAGCACAAAGTCGCCAGTTTTGTTGTTTGTTAAATCAAACAACCTCTTCTCAGGTGGTGCTTTGTGTAATATACATTCATTTAACGTAGACTTAGAACAGTTTGCTGATGATGTTCACAAGGTCATTAGGAACGTCGTCCTGTCCCGTGTTGCCCTTAGACTGCCTGTTAGCTAGGTAGCCGGCTAGCCAGCTAACATACCAACCAACCAGCAAGTGTGTGTCATTCAGCAACATGTTGGGTATAAAGTAAACAGATGCTTGCATGCATGCATGAAGGTTTCAGGTAAACCTCTGATTTTAGGCATTTGTGTGCATTAAAACTTGATATGTTGCTATACAGTAGAGGTGGTCTTGTGATGTCAGTAAGCAATGTATCCCTAACCTGGCGTAGGCAGGCTCACCAGAGCAACATGGAACATAAAATGTAATTTTCGCCTGATGTCCAGGCAAGTGTAGATAAATTGTAACCCTGTCAACACATTTCCCTCTCTTGCAGCCCCTTCTTCTGTCCTTGAGACGTGGCCAGGCTTCAGTGTCGTACGCCCAGAGCATCCTGGGAGCCCCTGACACTCGCCTGACTACACTTGAAAATGGTTTCCGAGTGGCGTCTGAGGAGACAGGACAGGCTACCTGCACGGTAAGTCTTGGAGGAGAGAGAAATGTTAAAAAGTGGTATATGCTATTGCATATCAACATATGCATAGTTATGCATCTAGCATTCAGACTTGCGTAATTCACACTCTGACATAATGTGATATGTCAATATGTGAAATATGGACAAATTGTGTTTGTTTTTTTTTGACACCTAGGTTGGATTGTGGATCGGCGCTGGCAGTCGCTATGAATCTGAAAGGAACAACGGTGCCGGGTTTTTATTGGAACACATGGCCTTTAAGGTACTGACCCGCCTTGACCCCCTAAAGATCTGGAGCAACACTTGCCATGTGCACTCCACTAACGGATGGTCATTTTAACCCCCCCAGGGAACAAAGCAGCATCCTCAGGGTGCCCTGGAGGCAGAGGTGGAGGCTATGGGGGCACACTTGAGCGCCTACACGTCCAGGGAGCACACTGCCTACTACATGAAGACCTTAGCTAAAGACTTACCCAAAGGTAAGAGAACCAGGTTGTAACTTGCTCCCTGTTTTCTCTTCAATAGCAAAGGGAAAAAGGTCTAGGTTTTTGAATGTCCAAAAAAACTCTTAAGTCCTCGATATTGAAAATAGCAATTCCATGTTTTTTAAATCCTTTTTGGACACTCCTCCTGTTTTAGCTAGCCTATGCTTAACCATATTTCTGTTTCACACTGTCAACATGTGATTGTTCTCTTTCTCACACTCTTGTCCTTCTCACAAACGTACGCACACACACACACACACAGCTGTGGAGCTGCTGTCAGAGGTGGTGCAGAGCAACTCCTTGAGCGAGGCTGACCTGGAGCTGCAGAGGAGCGTGGTTCTGCGTGAGCTGGAGGAGGTGGAGGGGAGCCTGCAGGATGTGTGTCTGGACCTGCTGCATGCCACCGCCTTCCAGGGAACCCCACTGGGACACAGCGTGTTTGGGCCGTCCGTTAATGCCAGGTACGCATAGCACTCTGGGTGGGAGAAGTATGGTGGAAGATGCATGAGGGACACCTGAGTGTGTGAAGCGCATGGGTGCGCCTCCCGAAGGTGGAAGGCAGTGTGATAGACTGACCATCACTAGGGTTGTGGTTGTGCTCTGACTGCCATACCAACGAGCCTGGCTCTTTAGCCTTGAGGTTCGAAGCCAGGTGGGGTGACTTCTCCTCTCCTTCGCTACTCTTTCTTTCTCTCTCTCTTTCGTTCGTTTGTGTAAACTTGACACTCACCGTATTATACTGGATGCATACATATGCCAGGGCATATGTTAGTGGACATGCATTATCAGCCTGTCTCCTTGGTGTCATTCACACCCTATATAAATACCTAATCTCCACATTCATGACAGCATGCTAATGGCAAGCTAATCGTAAGTGTTCATTTACACAGTCTATTAATATATGTGTTGATTATATAGTCAGCATCACTTATTAATTTGTTGCAAACTATATGTTTTTCATTTACGCCTGTCTGGAATCTGATGAAAATAGCAGCTAGATTGTTTGCAGGATCGCCGTAAAGCTGATCATAATGTTGTACGCTTTTGCACCTTCCATTGGCACATATGTCCCTCACTTTCTGAGATTCGCTGCCATTGAATGACAAGGTGTCCTAGAGAGAGCTCCTGCCTATTCCACTGACAGGTCTATGTAGTAAGGCATTATTTACAGTACCTGCACTGTTTATTGTTTGCATGTTTTGGATGTTCATGAGTAGTGACAGATGGCTTGTTGTGCTTGTAGGACCCTGACCCGTGAGGACCTGGTGGAGTACGTCAACAGCCACTTCAAGGCCCCCCGCATGGTGCTGGCCGCTGCTGGAGGTAGCGTTTGCCTTTCGCTCACGTTCTAGCCCGTTCCTTTTGTGGTAGGAGATCGGTTTCTGTGTCATAGCCCCAGCGCTGAAGGCGGAAGTGGCAAAATGCACACATGCCCCTGACCACAGGACCTCTGACTAAATGCCTCAACTTCCCTCTCGACCTTCAAAAAGCTCGTGAAGACCCTTCTTTTCCGAGACCGCTTAACAAAACCAAATTCTACTAACCTCCTCTTTACATAGGTACCTTCGATGTTCTCTGCACATCTGTTTGCTATTATGTCCTCCTTTTGTAAGTCGCTTTGGATAAAAGCGTCTGCTAAGTGTAATGTAATGCCTCAGACCAACACAGAGATAGCCTGGTAAACCAGCCCCTCGTACTTCATTTCATTTTGTACAGAGGGTCTGGACCAGACGCCGTCAGAAATGATTTCTTCCTGGAGGTGTTCTCTGCCGAAGTTTAAATCAAGTGCCTCTGCCTTTACCCAGTTGCTAACGCCTGGTCGTCACGTATGCAATTGGCCTACCTACGCACTACAATTCAAATGTAGCACACAAGGTCAACGTCATGGCTAACGAACACACCCTCTGTTCGCTGTTTGGATCGGTCTTGCTGTGGGCGACCAAATGACCCTCAAGAGATTCTAGTTTAGACCCTCTGTACAAAATGAAATGAAGTATGAGGGGCGAGTTTACCAGGCTAACACAGAGGCCCCTGAAATTCACTATTTAGGATGGCTGTTCAGTACGTGGACTATAATTAAAAGTGGGATTTTTAACAAGAAATGTTTTTAACACAACCTTTTTTTGTGTCGTACTTGTCAGTCATATACACAATACTGTGTTGCAGTAGTCAATAGACATGTTGCTGCAGCTCTGTTATACATGAAATTTTGGCATAATGTGTCGTTTATCTAGTGGTGCTACTAAAATAGTAGTCTGCTCAGTGTTGCTCACAACATATCACAAGCTAACTGAGCAAATAAAACATTTTCTCTGTGGTAAATATAGTACATCAACACGGTTTTCATTTATTAATTTATTTATTTATTTTTAACTGGATGCAGTGTCCACCTGCTCCATGTTTGTTTACAACACTTAACCGCTGACTGTTTCCTCACTGTGTGTGTGTGTGTGTGTAGGAGTGAACCATGATGACTTGGTGGGGCTGGCCAAGAAGCACTTCAGCAGCGTCTCCTTCGAGTACGAGGGCGATGCCGTGCCCGTGCTGTCTCCCTGCCGCTTCACAGGAAGTGAGGTAGGATGTGCCATAATAACTATCCACCATTGTATAACAAAGTAAAAAGTGTATGCACATCACACTTCAGTGAGATCAGGTGCAGGACAAAACTCAACTCAACAAAAAGAGTTAATTGTCCACTCTTAGCCCGACAAGCCAGCCCACATCAAATTATGTGGTCTAGTCACAATAGATAGGCTAGGCACAAACTAAGGGGCTGTATCAACGGTGGCTTTCAAACTGCCTCTGCGTGAAATAGGATATCGTTATGACAAATCAGAGCGTGTTTACCATGGCACTACACCAGTGCATCGTTGCACCCTCCCAACAACTCTCTACTAGGATAGAATGATGTGATTGGTTCAAGCAGATTTGGGACGAAAAGCTACTGAGCTTTAACTGGTCGTGGCTAGACATAATTGCTACAGCTAGGGTACAAGTATATTTCTAGGCTGTCGCATGGTAGTATCTCCCAAAAAAACTGTTTTCATTGGATTACAAATTGTGACGCAACCTTTCACTTCACTAGGGTCATCATCCGGCACCATGCACCATGTCCAATAAACTTTTGTATATAAGAGAATAAGCCAGAGAGTGCAGTCTTTCCAACTTCATCTGAAAGCCCTTGTTTGACACGCACCCAAAGACAACTACAACCTTCCTGAGTTTTAGCGCACCTACCCTTGCAACTTCCACATAAGTGACCTTTGTGTTTTCTGTGTTGTTGTTTTTTGTGATCAATTTTTTAGTAAGTTATTTTTAAGTCATACAACAAACAAACAGAAATACATATGAGACAACAAACAAAAAAGGACAGCATTCACACCCCCCCACACCCTCCCTCGAGTCTTGCTCCCCACACCCTCAAAGCAGAAAACATCTCAGCCAAGTTGACTAATTTATGAGGCAAAAAGAAGAATGTATAGAAACAAGGTTTCGTAGGTACGTAGGTACGTAGAAAGAGAAGGAGAGCCAAGGCGTAATGCCATTATTCCGACACTGTCAATAAAAGAAGACCACAATATAATTTTTTTAGCGTGAGCGCCATGCATACTGGCCACAGACTTCTCTAGCCTAGCCAGATCTGCCACTGTGTTTAACCAGTGTTGATAGGACAGCTCATGAGGGGCTTTCCATCTCTGCGCTATAAGTTTCTTAGCAGCTGTAAGATCAAAACGAACAAAAGCCAGCGTTGGTTCATCAAAGAAAAGTCTATCTAGTGAAGTCATTCAGCAATAGAATCCTTGAGCAACAGAGGATGGTGCGCTGGCGTACTATGGACATCTTACTGGAGACCATTTTCCAAAAGTCTCTTACACCAGGGCAGTTCCAGACAATGTGAATAAATGTTCCTGTAGCTCCTAAAGAGCATAGCTGGCAGTTGGGAGATGACTTTGGGTTCATTTGAAACAGTTTAAGAGGAGTACAGTAGAGTCTGTGTATGAAGTTATAATGGATCATCTGATGATTGGGGTTATGTGATGATGACAACGCTAACTTAGACCAAACTGTAGTACAATTAATTGTAGAAGGTGTAATTAAAAGATCCTGGCTCCAGTGAGCATCAACATGTAAAGGTTATTCTGCACATTTGGTAATGTAACTGTAAAGAGTGGAGACCAAGCCTTGGGTAGATAGACTACCACAAATGTTATGCACTGGATGAGGTTCCAGATTTCCTCCCCAGGGAACGCTGTATGCCCGTAAGACGCTACGGAGTTGCAGATAAAAGAAAAAATGAAGTACCAGGTAGATTATAATGTGTTTTGTGTGTTGTTGACAGATCCGCATGCGTGATGATGGCATGCCCCTGGCCCACATCGCCATCGCGGTAGAGGGGGCTGGAGCCGCCAGCCCCGACATCGTGCCCCTCATGGTGGCCAACAGCATCATCGGCAGCTACGACGTCACCTTCGGTGGAGGAAAGGTGAAATCTGGCCTTTGATTATTTCTCAAATTTGTTATTGAGGGTGCTTTCACACTGACAGCATTTGGTGCGCACCAAACGTCCCATTCGAACCAAAAGTTCTTAGTTCGGTTCGTTTTCGTTGATGTGAATGCAATCTTGGCACTTTGGTGCGCACCAAATCAACCGGTCCCAGACCGGTAAAAAGGGGTGGTCTCGGACCGCTTTATCTGCCCTACTTTGGTACGATTCCTCAGGTGTGACAGCAACCAAGCCGGATTGGACGGAACAGTAGAGTTTAGTGCATTATTATTATCGAAAGTGGCACGTTTTAGTCTGGTTCCGGTGGCGATGGTCTTCGCTGACTATTTTAGTTAGTTTATAAATATGCATATGTGAAACCAAACCGTACCCACGTCTGTTTGCTACATTGTAACATTTTTCCGAAAAGTGCGGACCAAAAGCGCCCTGAATAATGCTGTGTGTGTGTGTGAGTCTTTTCAAACAGTGACGAAAGGTGAAGCCTCATTGTTAAAGCTACAGAAAATTGTGTTCACTTGCAATTTATTATAACAACATGGTCCTCCTTTTCACCTCTGGACGCTGTGTGTGTGAATGATTGTGTTTCTATCTTTTGTGGCATGCGGGTTGACCTTTGACCTCTGTGTATACGTGCAGCACCTGACCAGCCGTCTGGCGCGGCTGTCTGCTGAGCTGGGCCTGTGCCAGAGCTTCCAGGCCTTCCACTCCACCTACAGCGACACAGGGCTGCTGGGCATCTACTTCGTCACCGACAGGCACAACATCGAGGACATGATGCACTGGTCTCAGAATGCTTGGTCAGTGCTGTTTTTTAATTTGTATTTTATTTTATTTGTTTCTGACAAACTATTCAATTACAGCAATACATTGCAACAACAAATACAGAACAAGAAGTAAAGTGCCATGGAGAGAGTGCTCTGTTTTTTTATTTGTATTTTCCCCCATTTTTGGTATGAACAGGATTAATATTGATTTGTTTTATATCCTCAGGTTGTTGTCTGTGTACATAGACCATGTTCTAGAGCAGTGGTTCCCAAATGTTTTACTGCTGCGTATTCCCTGAGACTTTCTATGTCCTACGAAGCAACTCCTGCCCCGCTGATAGCTTGCTATTAACATTTTTGCACAATTATTGCTGCATAAACAGATTTTGAACACATATGGCACTTAATAATGTGGTGGTAATTGTCGGTAGTTTAAAAATGTAAAATCCATTTCCACACAGTCTGCAATTCCTTGTCTATATACTGGTGAGAGCTGAGAAGTCATTCACATACATATTTTGCGTATATGTTTTGACAGTCTGCTTGTGTAACATGAGGATTTGCTGAAGGTGAACTCATCTGTCTGTGCCTGTAGGATGAACCTGTGCACCACAGTGACAGAGAGTGATGTTGCCCGGGCTAAGAACCTCCTCAAGGCCAGCTTGGTGGGACAGCTGAACGGTAAAGATTTGCATGCAACAGAAATTCAATAAGATATATGCAGGCAGACACACATCCTCTCCCTCCCTCCCCCCATTCCCTGCACTTCGCATGCATTCTCTTCAGTTGTTCCATCACTCCCACACAATAACTGTCACAAGGTCCTCATTTTTTTCATTGGCTGTTTTTCTGTCTTAGAATTTTTTTTAACCTTTTGTCACATACTGTTCTTTGCGTTTGTTTTTGTCACTGACTCTGTGTATGAAATGTGTGTATGTACTCTATAAATAAATTTGCTTTGCCCTGCCTTGCCTTGCCTTAAATTTAGCCCTTGCTCCTTGTGCTACTTGTTGTCTGATAGGCACAACACCCACGTGTGATGACATCGGAAGGCACGTCCTGAACTATGGCCGCCGCATTCCCTTGGCAGAGTGGGATGCCAGAATCGACGTGAGTTTGGCCCCCCTATCTGTCCTCCTCTCACCCCCCCTTCAGTAACCCCCTAATGACTCCCATCAGTATCACGCAGAGCTCCCCGTGACCTTGCGTGACCCCGGCTCTGCACCACCTGTTGTCTCACTAATCGCCCTCTCTGGTTCCCTCTGCAGGAAGTGACGCCGAGGATGATCCGCGATGTGTGCTCCAAATATATCTATGACAAGTGTCCCGCCATAGCTGCCGTTGGTGAGTTCTGGAGAGAGAGAGAGAGAGAGAGAGAGAGAGAGAGGCTGTGTGTCTGGAGAAATGATCATAAGATCACGTGGAAATAAAATAAGCTTGGTCAATGATTTTAATTTCTCCACAATTTAATTTAAAAAACACAAAACAAAACCCTTTGTATCTTTTTTGTTTTATCTACAGGCCCCGTAGAGCAGCTGCCCGACTACAACAGATTGCGCAGCGCCATGTACTGGCTCCGCTTCTAGAAAAGTCTCCAGAGCGTTCGTCCTCACCTTTGCCGTCAAGCTCCAGCCGTTTCCCCCCTTCTCTCTCTTTTTCTCTCTCTCTCTCTCTCTCTCTCTCTCTCTCTCTCTCTCTCTCTCTCTCTCTCTCTCTCTCTGAAGCGCTCCTGACTGCCGGTACATCCTTGGTCCCCTCTCACAGTTTTCACCAAGAAGTGGAAGGTTTAACATTTACTGTGAACACAAAATGAACGACAGGGTTCCCTATTCTTCCTCTCCCTCCCTCCCTCCCTCTCTCCCTCTTTTTCTTTTTTGTTGTCTGATGGCAAAGAGGTGAAACAGAACTTGGAAATATACCAAATGTGGTTGTTTTTTTTGTTTCATTTTCTAGGAAGCACAGTCATTACCTCAGTATAATGATTGTACATTATTATAACAGGCATTTCAAACTGGGCGCCAAGGGCAAGGGAGAGAGAAGGGAACAGGCACCACATTCAGTATACAGTCAATGAACTAAAACAAAGGTGATCATCAGATTACAGTACCACTGTCTCACGGAGCCATACTATTTATGAACTGATGTGATGTTTTGTTTCTGTCATCTATTGTACATAACAGAAGCTCTCATTCCGAATTACAATAAAATACGGTAAAATGCTATAGAGTGTCTCGAGTGTATCATTTTTCCTCTCGATGGCAAGTAAAGGTCAATAAATTGCCGTTCGCTGCATTATCCACTGGAGGACCCTGAAAAAGTGGCTTTAAAACTATTTATTTTTGCCCATTGCTCACCACGGTCTCATTAAATTATCAGCTTTTGAAATGTCTTTTTGCAATTTAAAGTCACTGCCAGTCACAGTTAAAAATAAAGAAAAAGTCTTTTGCTGAATTGTTGCTGAAAACTCAGAATTACTACGTGGAAAGGCTTGTAAATCAGTACATTTCCTATATCTGTATCTTATTGAAATTACTTAAATTGGCTTTAAGATTTTTTCAAAATACTTTAGATTTTTAGCAGTTACATATTATTGCCCTTTGTTAGTACCAGCTAGGGCTGCACAATATATTGAAAATATCACAATATCGCAATATACAATATCATGATATACATATTGCAAAACATGGCTTAAGTGCAATAAATGGGACATTACTGTAAGATGTTTCACACTCCACATATGAAGATATTTTGGAAATCAAATAGAGTCCTACTGCCCTTGATATCCACCCCCATAGGCTGTGCACTAAAACTATATTTAAATATTTGTTTATCGCAAAACATATCGTCGTCATCGCAACATTCAGCAGTGTTACTGCATATTGCACATTTTTCCAATATTGTGCAGCCCTAGTAGCAGCATCAATACAGTGGGATTATTCGGGCTCTGGAGAAGAGAACAGTGTCACTGAAGTCAAAGAGAGAGGACTTGGATCCCTCTTGTCTAAATTACTCTCTTTTTTTTTTCCTTAACTCGTTCTTTTCTATTTATGATCCTTCCTGTTTTGTCCTTTCCTTGGGGTTGCTCATTGCTTTGTCATCATTACGATGACGATGTTGCTGTTCCAATAAGAACCAATCATTAACAGACTTTAAAGCCATGGCATAGTCATTACATTACATTAGATCATTTTTTCTCAGTGGGAGGAAAAAAAGGGAGTTATTTAGATCATGTTTCAGACCTTAAGTGCAATCATGAGCTTACCTCTTGTGGCTTCATGTAGTCCAGATACGAGGACGCCTCTGACATCGCGTGTCACAGATATGATGCTGTCACAGAGCCGGGGCTGGTGGCTGGACATGATGACCACTCTTGTCCTGAGCCCCTGCAGACAAAGAGCTGAGAGAGAGCATCTCCACAGGTCAGGAAGCAATCAGTGGGTGAGCGTTGCTCATCTCTGAAGAAGAGTAGGGGGTGTGGGCAGGGGGGGAGTCTGACTCAGTTGGGTTCTTAGACCTTCCAACACAGACACACACGCACACACACACGCACAAACAGAATACAGAAAGAGAATACGGGAATAGATATTCATAGATATTCAGTTTCAAACAGGCTCTGACTCAGTTAGGTTCCTGGACCTCCCAACACACACACAAACACACACACACACACACAAACACACACACACACATATATACGTATATATATATATACATATTCATACATACAAACAGAATACAGGAAGAGAATAGAATACTTGGAGGAGACATCCAAGGCCTCAAACGTGTTCAGACTTTAACCTAGTGCAATGAGGTGAGAGGTTAGCTGGGGGATGGGGATGGGGCCATGACGTAAGCATCATATGTTAAGTGGTGAATGGTTGAGGAAGTGTGTTGTGTGTGTGTGTGTGTGTGTGTGTGTGTGTGTGTGTGTGTGTGTGTGTCTGGGGTGGGGGATCCTCTTTTTCGGATTTGCTTTAGGCATTTGCGTGTCTAGGAGTTGTGTCGCAGGAGCACTTTTCATTACTTAGATGAACATAATGTCTTGATGTCCAGGGCTGGGGGAGACAGAAGCAACATGGAGAACTCATCTCCATCGCCCAATTGGACGGTTTCCACCCCTCCTCTCCTTCCTTCCCTTCCACCCATAACTCCATAATCTCTTGATGTGCACCAGGTCTCGTCTGCAGTTCCGTGCCTCTCTCGAGCCATCTCCTCTCATCTCTACACAAAGGTCAGGGGTCATGCTATGCCACTGCTATCATTGGCATGGCTTTGTTTACATTCTCTCATGCTGTGGTTAGTGTGATGACGTACTAAAGCATGAGATGCAGTAATTCACCTACTACTATTTCTAGGAGGAATCAGGTAATGACAATTATACAAGATGAATACATACAAGATGTACAAGATACATAAATACATACAAAATACAATACAAGATGAAAGTCACAATATCAATGACTGCAAATGAACAGGCTGACAAAAACTATTAACCACATCATCAGAGCTGTAATATGTGAAAGCATGTGAAAGCAAGAATACAATATGGATATTAATACATGACCAAATCAGAATAACACAACATGAGCTATTTGTGCTGGATAGCAGTTTAGTCATACATATGTACACATGTTTATGTTGGAATACACAGTTTAAAACCTAAAAACTAAATGACACACTAATATTTCTATAAGTACCAAATGTGACTTAAGCTTTGTTCAAATTTGCCCAGAGCAAATCTTTACATCTATGGTTCAGCCTCGCTCTGAATACAGGCCCTGGCAGAAAAACAAGTAGAGATGTCTACAGATAATGACACAAATGTTCCTGGTTAAGTGGCAGAATATGAGTTGATAGGCAGATGTCAATGAGTATCCATCTTCAGATTGTGAGTTATACAGTATGTCTAATTCTGCGTGGTCTCCAGCTTTGAGGAGATGAGGTCCAATTCCTCCAATAGGTACCCTACTAGGACATGTAAAAACAGATTTGTAATTACCACAACTCGTGTATTTTTAGACAAACTACTGTTCTGAAATGGAACAGGAAATTAAATGTCATAGAGAGTACCACATAAGGAGATAAAGAGAAGACAAACAGCGGCGGGAGGAGAGGTGGAGAGTTGGGGGGGCTACGTGACGGTGGACGGAAAGACGTAGTTTGAGCGGGGAGACGGAGAGGGTAAAAGAGAGGGAGAAGAGGCTAGGGGGTGTCAGTGCAGTAAACAGCCTCTATCTGAAGGTTTCCACCTCACACTTGGAGATTGGGCAGGCAGTTTAGAAGCGTGAACAGGCAAATCCACCGAACACCCAGAAAGACAACAAGGGACAAGCAACAGGAGTCCACAAGGTCAACAGTCTTCCTCCAAAAAAACCAAACAAAGTGAATGTGTGCGTGATTGTTCGTGTTGGGACAGTGCTGCAGTCAAGTTGAAATATTGGGTAAGTGTTGAGTACAGTGCACTTTATGCTTCATTAAATACTTAATGGCATGAAAAAAATGCTTTTTATGCTATTTTAGGAGTTGAATTTTTTTTTTATTTATTGCCAACTTCCATAGAGATGGTAATGCATTCAGAAGCAATTATGGCTTTCAGTCGAAGTTACTAACTGCTTTTTGAGAGAGAAATGTCACAGAAATATTTCTAAACTGGTCCAATGGAGAATTTTAATGCTCTGAAATCATTCATGTTTAATTTTGTAAAAATGTTTGCAAGGGTAATCTTTTCCAAGATGTATTAGTAAATGATGAATACATACATCTTGTCAGCTGATGAAGAAATAGTAAAAAAGTTTTTTAAATTATACTTCTTTGCATACTTTTCCTGTATTTTATAGATGCATATGAAAGAAAGGCATCATATCATATACAATCACATATAAGTTCTGCATGATACTGCTGTAGTTGTAGCCTAAGTTACTAACTTAATCCATAATACTAACACTAATGCTATACACTGTAATACCAATGGTAAGCATTATTGTAACATAATTCTAAATGAAACAGTTTGTCATCATGACTCTCCTGTTAACAGCAGACGTGTGTGTGTCTGTAGACTCCTTCTCCCCTGACAATGAGTGGTGTGGGACTCTACCTGCTGTTGCTGCTGTTGCCATTGGTCACCTGGTGCCAGCCGCGTGGCTTCAGCAGCCAGGGTCCACAGCTTGAAGAGGAGGAGGACGCCCCAGCGGACGGGGACTTGATGACTGTCCGAATCCTCAACCGGAGCGGGATCCTGGCGTCCCTCCTGTCCTCTTCCCCGGACCTGCAGCCCTTCGTCAGGCAAGCCAGGGCTTCCCGGCCACTGCCACAGCTCACCAAGAAAGCCACGCAGGGGTCGCGCTTCGCCCTCTCCCTGGACGTGCCCACCAGCATCCTCAGTGTCCTGATAGACCTGGCCAAGAACCAGGACATGAGGGCCAAGGCGGCGTCCAACGCAGAGCTGCTGGCACGCATCGGCAAGAGGAAATAAAAGCCATTTGTAGACCACACCAAAAGGATTTGGAAGCTAGTAAATAAAATGTATTGATGATATATCTATAGGATTTGTTTTTTTGAAATGTTACACAATATCTTCCTTGGCATCTAAGAGAGTTAAGAGGTAGAAATGTTTTTGCTTTTATGTTGCTACCCTTTGTTGTGTAGGCTATTATTTTTCAAGAAGTATGTAAATATTAACTAATATAGTATATTGATTGTAACTGACTTGCATTGGACAATTTGTATCTGTCAAATGACAGAATGTGTCACTCTATGTTAAGTTTGTATGTGCGCACTGGACTTATATAATAAAATTCACTGGTTTCACATTTTGTATGCATCATTCTGTTCAGAAGCACCGTACTGACTGTGATGAGTATTATTTTGAGGCGACATAAACCTATGCTTCTTTGAATACATGAGTGAGATAGGGGATGAAAAGATAAAAAAAAAACAAAAGTCATGCGGATATTGTTTGCCCTCTTGAATGCAGGACCGTGACCAGTCTGTGGTGATTAGAAACACTGACAGATTATGTCATGTAAATAACAGAAATAAATAACATGATTAGTATCTGACATGTTCACGCGTCACTGATGAGCAATTTTCAAATGGTTCATAATAAGACCTCCAAACAAAGGCCCACTGTAACACAGAATTTTGTGTTTTCACTTTGGCTATTACACTTAATATATTGCTCTGATTAAACTGAATTTATAAGATTGATATAGAAGAAGTAAACAGGCAAATACATAAATAGGCTATACCAACCTGAGTCATGCACTTATCTGAGTGGAATTCATAACTTTGACTTTGACTAATGCTATTTTAACAATGGTCTCAGCCTAAATACAAGAAAAAGTGGTAGGCCTGTGAGTCATTGTTCCCAAGGGGCTCGTTTTGGGTTCACTTTATAAAGTGGCCCAGATCGCTCCTGTCAATTGCGCTAGCTCTCCGCTGTTCCCTAAGGATAATATCTCATTTAGTGGTGATCTACGAGGCAGCGCGGTCACAGCAGAACCATTATACTTTGCCACATGAGATAAGAATAGTAGACATTCCTGTAGCTTATATTATGCATCACTGAATTAGGGCCAATAGCGACAGGATTCAGAATGCTGTGCATGTTCAAAACATACCAGTGGTTGTCCACACGGTGTCATTATTTCCACTACAATAGCCACCGTGTAAAAATTGTAAGTCATACGCCGTTTACATCCATCAGCACCCAATGCATCGATGGTATGAAAATTAAATAGTAAATCAAAATGTTATCATTAACAGCGTAGGTGTCAATTTCACAACATAATGTAAAACGCGGTTAAGTGAAGGATGAGCAGTGTTGAAACATGATGCATCAGCTGGATCCATCAGGTGATCAATCAATTAAGGACAATCAGCTGGCGTAAACTCCACCGTAGGCTACAGCATTTCACTCGTGGAAATAGACAAATAGGGTCAACTACAACGAAACGGAAACGTAGCCTTTCAAAAATCACATATTTTAAAACAGATTTTATGTAGGACAACAGAAGAAACCAGATTTACACATCTAATTGATTTTTACCGAACTCCCAGCACCACAAGTTAAGGCTTTTCTGAAAAGAACTTCGCCATTGATCCAGTCGACCCAGGTATGTCGGCCTGCGGTAGCTCCTAGGATACTGTCGACTCATTTTTACCACACTGGTAGGAAGATAGATTTCAGCCTCTGGCCTCGAGCGCCATTACTGCTGCCGTATTAAGGTCTGGTGTTTTAACCTTGTTTAAATAACGCTTTCGCCTCTCTGGGGCTATGGAGTGTGAAAAGAAGTGTGTTGTATCAGCTTGACAGCACTCACAGTGGGAGACGCATTTTAATGCACCCAGGCATGTAGCACACTCTCTTGCATGCTAATCCTTTTTATCATTAAGGCCTACTCCTGTCACTCTGGCCATACGCAATTACTTTAGTGTACACTTACTTTTCGGTGTGTGTGTTCGAGAAAGAGAGAGGGATAAATGTAGGATCACACAGCTGTGAAATGCTTTGGCTGATGATGGTGTCTTGTGAAACAGTCTGTTGGTCTCCCACCAGAATACACACTGCTGCCTGAGGCGGTAGGGCCCTGTGAGTGGATAGACTCTGCATTAAGGCCGGGGACTGATTTCAATCCGTGTCATTGGGTAGGAGGTGATGAATTTTGGTGCCAGATTGCCCCCAAGCACTGGCAGGGGCCTGTGCTGAGCTTGTGAATGATCAGCTCCAAGGTTTCATATCACCCTTAAGTTTGGAGATTGATGTGACTTGTCAAGGCACTGTAGACTGGTCTGCCATCTGTGTTTTTCCTCATGGCACTGTGTTTGTGACATTTTATACTTGGGACAGACTGTGTTGCTCCTGTTTCAGATGGGCTGAGTTGTATGCCTGCGTATTTCTTCGGTGTGGCAAGCATTATGTAATAATGCAAGCTGAGCTCTGTGATGTCGGCGAAAAAGAAACCTCCCACTCTCCACATTTACTTTGGTGATGTGTCGCTGAGTAGAGCACCATGACATCAGTGTGTCTGAGATAACAGCTTAATAATGCCACAGGGTGTGTGTTCCGCCTGTATGCGTGTCTATGAGTGTGATTTTTATGGCATTTATGGTTCTGAAATGACGATGAAAGAGAATAAATTACACTTGCCTTGCACCATAGTGTTACATTGATTTTAACGGTTGCCCATGAAAATGCCATTTTTAATATTTATATTTTTAGTACTTGGAAAGATAATTTATCTTTGGTCATTGGTATATTACATGAAGATATATTTCTTAGTCTCCCCAGAAAACTACATGAAGGTAGGAGGTCCAAGGGCCGTCCACCAGCATTATTGTGCAGCACAGCGCTGTGTGCCAGGGGAGACTGTAATAAGTGAAGCAAATTGCCCAATAAATGTGACTACATGTTCATGCTGTGCTCTCAGTGGGTCAAAGGTGAAAAGCGACTGATGCAACAGGAAAAGGGAGGGAGTGAGAGAGAGAAAGAAGGAGGGAGGGAGGGAGGGAGGGAGGGAGAAGTAGGGGTGAGAAGGCACATAAAAAAACTGTGATTTTTATCTTGACAGTGATTCCATCACACGAGTGGGGCAGTTTGTTTCAGAGAAAGAGAGAAAGAGAGAGAGAGAGGAAAGAGAAGAATCTGCCCTGCCAGGTATTTCAGATTTAATAGCCGGAGGTGTGCCAAGGTGGACGAGGCTTCTTATCGGTTGTCAGGATTAGATCGAGATATTGAGGTTACAGGAATGGAGCGGTTTACCAGCTGTTTCGTGGAGGGCTGCGTTTTTTTCTCCCTCTCGGTTACAGGCAGAAAGGGTATTTGGAAGCCTCATTGGGGATGGGGAGCGTAGCAGTCATTCTTATATGCTTAGTGATCTGATATGTGTTGAAAGGAAGAAATGGAGTTGGGAATTGAGTGAAAATTGATTTCTGTAATCTTGTTGGTCCGTGAAGGGTTTATCGCTGTAAGGGGAGCCTGGCTGAGTTTGTGGTTTAATATGCGCCATTCAGAACCGTTTTAAATCATGCCTCTGATGCTTTCCAGATTAAACGCCTGGGTGCTATGTCAATGTTGGGTGTTGATTTTATTTTGGCATATTCTTTGTGTCTGGAATATCAACGTGGTCTTCCAAGAGTCTTATTTTCTGGCATTCAATAGCACTGCAGTGATTGGACTGAGTTTTTTTTTTTTTTTCTCCCTTTCTTTCTCTTATTCTCTCTCTCTCTTTCTCTCTCTGTCTTTTTTTCCTGTTTCTCTCTCTCTCTCTCTCGCTTTCTCTCTCTCTGTATATCTCTCTCTGTAGGACCTTGCAGTGACACTATGGACTATGCCAAAAAGTCTCTAAGTCTGCTGACCCCCACCTCCATATCCAGGTATGCCCATATGGAATATCCATGGTTGGCACAGCACAGTAACACACTCAGTGGCAGCTCATGGCTTTGGCAGCATTGCCATTGCCTATCTAGCCAGCTCTTTGAATTTATTACAGGGATTTAACAGAAGCCCCACACTTTAATGCCCTATTAACAGAGGGAGAACCACATGAGCTTGGGCTGCCACTATAAGCTGGTGTAACTGTGGGTGTGTGTGTGTGTGTGTGTATCTGTGTGACTGTGTGTGTGTGTGTGTCTGTATGTATGTGTGTCTCGTACTTTAATTTGGTTGCTCTTTGTGCGCCTCCAACAGATGCGTGACTGCTGGAGTGGCGGCTAGCGCGTCCGTGACCCAGCAGCTGCTGCCAGGCTTGTCCCCGCGCCAGAGGCCGTTTCGAGTCGCCAACGCCGACCGCTCCGTCAAGAAGGGCATCATGGCTGACTGTTTGAGGGACCTGGTGAACAAGGTGACAGGGGAAACTAAAATGTGTGACAGACAGACAGACAGACAGACAGACAGACAGACAGACAGACAGACAGACAGACAGACAGACAGACAGACAGACAGACAGACAGACAGACAGACAGACAGACAGACAGACAGAGGGAATGCTGTGACTGGCAGGCTAGCAGGGAAGGGAGAACAGGGCATTTTGAAAGGAAAGACGGCATGAATAGCCTGTTTTTGATGTCACTGACAGCTCCCTTTGCCCCTCTCCCCAGCCCTCCCCACCAAAGTCATACGCACTTAGACATGAGTCAGTAACAGATGAAAGAATGGACGAGGAGGAGAGAGATGGATGAGTCAGATTGTTTTCAACGGAAGTGGAGAGAGAGAAGTTTGAGTGATTGGCTCGTTGACAGGCTGGTCTCTGTGCTTCATGTCATAGTGGTGGGGTTTTTAGCAGCCTCTCTGGCTTGACAGACACTTTCAGGCTGTTTTTTTTCTACCATTTTTATGTAATCGGAGTATTGCGTGTTTGGAACGATGAATTTCATAATGCAACTTCAGGTCCACAATCCAAATCTCATCCTAAGCAACTATTAAGCATTTTTATTTTAAGATGTGTTTTTTTGGGAAGTGAGTGTTCTCTATGCATAGCTTTTTTTAGACAACACATTGGATTGTTAAAGGCTCTTGTCCGTTATGCACAGATGTTTTAAACATATGAACCGTCTGGTTTGTCTTTCCCCAGGTAATGGATGCACTACATATCTGTTGCGTGAGCGCTTTGGTGCTCGATGAGGACGGCACGGGGGTAGACACAGAGGACTACTTTCAGACGCTGGTGGACAACACGGCCTTCGTGGTCCTGGAGAAAGGACAGGCGTGGACTGCTCCTGCGCAGGTCTGTGCGGCTCATTGTTATGGAGGTGGAGAAGTCTGCTAGTAGTAGTTTTGTTTTCCTTCCCCCAGGTAGATTGGTAAGACCCTTGAAAGGTCCGCTGCCAGCTGCCGAGGAAATAAAAGAATAGGGGCTGACTGATTGCCAGCGCGTTGCTACGAGTGTTGAATATCTAATGCTTTGGTTGCTCTTTTCTGATATTAAAAAAGAACTGATGCGGACAACTGCGAACCGTAGACAATGAAGTGCCTCAACCTTTTCAGTTAATCCCCCCCCCCCCCCCTTTTTCCTCGCACAATTCTGCGAAAGCATGGCCGAATACAAAAAAAGTCGCATCTAAAGTGTTTACTCGACAGCTTCGCAATTTGAATGCCCACAGTGAGTCATTTGCATAGTCACTTAATTGCGTCAGTAATGATTGGTTGGCACCTGAATGCCATTAGCCTTCATGTTTACTTGTGTCCCCTCACGCTGGGCGACAGCCATTAGCATATGCCATTTCTCCACCTCTGTTGTCCGTCATCTCCGATCATTTAAAAAGCGTTAATCTATATTCCGAAGCAGGCTAAATTAATTTTCGGATGACTGAACCGTGGGAGGTGACAGAGATGGTCATGATGGAGGGACAGTTGGGGGGGGGGGGGGGGGGGGGGGGGTTGGGGGGCAGAGTAGCATCCATTCATCACATTTTGACAGTCAACACAAAAGTTAGCCACGTATCCTCCCCCTGACAGTCAGTGGAATTTTTTTTTCTTTTTGGCAGTTTCCTCCAGCCGTGGGCTGTGGAGGTTTTGCTGTACTCAGGCAGAATTTTAAGTTGAAGTGTGGGATTTCTTTTTTTTCTTTACTGTTGCTGACATTGTTGTAATCGACACTGATTTTCTCACCCGTTTTGTTTTGCCTTGTGGAAAACGGAACATCTGTATTCATCATCCATGTGTGCTGATGATTCGAACCTGTGCACTTTTTTTCTTACTCAGTTGACGATCAGCCCAGTCAAGGCACCGCATGTGAGCCACAGCCCCGCCTACAGGAAAGATGTGGTCAAGTTGACCTTTGACCTCTACAAGAACCACCCTAAGGAGTTCATCGGCTGCCTGAATGTGAAGGCCACGCTGTATGGAATTTACTCTGTATCTTACAACATTCGCTGCTACGAGGCTAAGAGGATGCTGAAGTGAGTGATACTGCTTGTGTAAGGGGTGTGTAATTGTGTGTGGTGGGAGAAGGCAGAAAGAAAATTCCAGAACCTAAGTTGGAGTTAAGGTGGAAGGAAGAAGTGGGTGGTGGAATGTCTACTGTTTGGGATTAAAATTTTGAGCTATGTCACTAGTGCTGACATGCTTCGCATTTTTAGGCGAAAGCTAAGAGGTGAAGTTAAAGGATTAAGATTATGCAGAATCAACAAATATCCTCAGTCAGTGTTTACTGTTACAGACAGTAACAGAGAGA
This sequence comes from Coilia nasus, assembly GCA_027475355.1. NCBI lineage: Eukaryota > Metazoa > Chordata > Actinopteri > Clupeiformes > Engraulidae > Coilia > Coilia nasus. The sequence goes on from CM050211.1 coordinate 35,917,585, forward strand.
CAGAGAGAAGGAAAGGGAAAAATAGACAGAGGGAAAGACTGAAGCAAAATGAGAGATGAAGAAACAATGGACTAATGGTTCAATTCAAACAAGGACAAGGACTATTATTAAACCCTCTTCATTATTAAACCCTCTTCCCGTCGCGTTCTGTTTGCCCTTGTTTTTGTGTTGTCCTCCCCTTTTATCTCTCTCTCTCTCTCTCTCTCTCTCTCTCTCTCTCTCTCTCTCTGTCTCTGTCTCTGTCTCTCTCTCTCTCTCTCTCTCTCTCTCGTCTCTCTGTCTCTCTCTCTCTGTCTCTCTCTCTGTCTCTCTCTCTCTCTCTCTGTCTGTATCTCTCTCTCTGTCTCTCTCTCTCTCTCTCTCTGTCTCTCTCTCTCTCTCTCTCTCTCTCTCTCTCTCTCTCTCTCTGTCTCTGTCTCTGTCTCTCTCTCTCTCTCTCTCTCTCTCTCTCTCTCTCTCTCTCTCTCTCTCCCCTGACAGGGAGGCGTTGAGGTGGACCCTGCTTACGATGCAGACCACAGGCCATGTCCTGCTGGGCACCTCCTGCTACATGCAGGCGCTTCTGGACGAGGAGGTGGAGGAGGTGGTGGAGGAGGAGCAGCAGCAGCAGCAGGCGAAGAGGCACCTGAAGGCTCCCGAGCCGTGCCACGTGCCCTGGTACCTCTGGGGAAAGAGCGACGCTTGATTCAGGGTGCTCCCCCGCTGACAGAACACTTGAAAAGGGGCTTAAGGAGAACAGGATGAGGGGGTGGCAGTTGGACTGGGGGAGCGGGTGGAAAGGGGGTGGGGGTGGGGAGGGGGCTGAAGCGAGATCACTGCAATGCACCTTAACATCATCTCAGCACTCCCTCCTTGATGTGTTGGACACTATGCAGTAATCCATATAGTATATTCCAATATGCAGTGCTGCTGCTTCTGTGATTTTTTTGCACTTAGGTGTGGATTCGTTGCACAAGTATTTTGACAGTTGCTACATTGCTGTCTACCTGTCTGCATCAAGTGTAGTGTGGCTGTTACCAATAGGTTTTCAGTTTATTGTATATTTTGTTATGCATATTAAGGTATTTATAATGTCTGTTTGTACAATGATTGCACTTATATGAATGAGATCCCCAGCATAGGAATGCTCTATGTATCTATTTTACACAAACTTTTGGAGTGACTTACTAGCTCGACTGCACTTCGCATTTTTTTCTACACTGTTATTCTAATAAAAATACATTTCTTAAAGCGTGACACAGACTGATGCCCATGTTACAGAACAGGCAGGAAAAGGGCTTTTTTATGATTTTTGCAGTCTGGTCTCCTGTGTGTCTCGCTGGGGTGGTGTTAGCCCTGGCAGGTAAGTGGGATTTACCTGGGCTCTGCTGAAGAGATGTCCTCTTTTCTGCTTTTGGGGAGTAATTGGCAACATGTGCTCTGGTGTCTGCCTCCTGCTGTAATTGGCCCTCTGCTCTACTGGGCTGACGGTAGGGGCTCAGAATTTTTTTTTTTTTTTTTTTTTTTTTTATTGACGCAACGCAGAGGTAAGAAGGTGGGGGTAGGGGAGGGGCGGTCATAGCGGATTCTGTTGGATATGCTGAAGGAGAGAATTGGGATGATAGAAGGGATCCTTCTTGCAGTCATTCCTGCTTTTTTTTTTTTCTTTCTCATGTTTTCTTTCTCTCACTCCAGTTTTTCGCAAGATACAGTCTGAAAGGGTAAAGACTTTTGGGGTCATGTCAGCTGCTGCTGTTGCAAGGCAGAGCAGTCGTGTATGTGTGTGTGTCTGTGCGTGTGCATGCGTGTGGCAATTCCATACCACAGTGTTTATATATACATACAATTCAACCACCTTGTTTGGAACTTTGGAAGAGTTGTTTACTAGCAAGTCATAATTAAATATAAAGAAATTAAACTCCAACAGTGCTAGTAACCATTAATCCCTGGACTGCCAACTTTTGAACTGAACTTGGCTTCAGAGAGGGGGGTGGTGCAAGGTTTCCAGTGTAGTGGGGCTGAAGGACAAAGATTGCACATCTGTTGACTCATAGTGTTGTGCAAGTTTTGTGTCCATTGGGTTGAGTGTTTGTTGTAATAGTTGAGCGGGGGAGTTGGAGAGATGACGACTTACCTTAAAGGAGAAGTTCGGTGTGAAATGAAAATTGGCATGTTAAAACATCATACCAAGTTGGTATGTTTGCTGAGGGGCGAAATTGAGTTATCCTGTTGCATTCAGAACTTAGCTATTTTTTACTGTTTGTCCCAGAAGGCTAACAATGGAAGTGGTAGGTGCCCTTAGACGAAGCATGAAGATTACGCTATTATTAAACCATTAAAACAGCTCAAAGAAACTCCACACTCCATCAGTAGCACAACAAAGGCCACAACATTCAAAACGAGGCACTGAGAACTTTTGTAAGTGTACACAACATTTATTAATAAAACACTTTTGACAGGCAGTACCTTGCTGTAGTTTCTTGTCGCCGCCATGATAAAAAGTCCGCACGAGTCGATTGACGAACACGAACCAGCAGGAAGAATGGGAGGAGAGGTAGTACAATTGACTTGTTTGGACTTTCATCATGGCGGCGACGAGAAACAACTGCAAACTACTGCATGTAAGAACAGTTTTTTAAATAAACGTTGTGTACATTTACAAAGTTCTCAGTGCCTTGTTTTGAATGCCAGGGCCTTTGTTGTACTACTGATGGAGTGTGGAGTTTCTTCGAGCTGTTTTAATGGTTTAATAATAGCTTAATCTTCATGCTTTGTCTAAGGGCACCTACCACTTCCATTGTTAGCCTTCTGGGACAAACGGTAAAAAATAGTTAAGTTCAGAATGCAACTGGCTAACTCAATTTTGATCCTCCCTTTTCATATTACACCGAAGTTCTCCTTTAAGTGTGAGAAATGGCTACTTGAGCATTAGTGTGCGAGAAAGTGGACATTTGTGTGAATCTCTAGCTGTCTGTGTAAGAGTCTTGTTCTCTTCACTCTTCAGTAGATGCCCATTAACCAGCAACTAAACCAAAGTTGTTTAGCTTGTCTTAAAACCCCAGAGTTGCTGCCATGTGTGTAGAAAATGAAGGCAATTCTAAGGACACATGAATGTGAGGGGTAGCCTGGTAAACCCGCCCCTCGTACTTTATTTCATTTTATACAGAGGGTCTGGAGTGGAGGCTGTTGGAGGTCATGTAAGAGGACCGAGCAAGTCCTAGCCAATCAGCGAACAGAGGGTGTGTTCATGAGCCTTGACATTGACTTAATGTGCCACATTTGAATAGTAGTGCGTTGGTAGGCTAATTATGACCGCCGCTAGCAAAGCTAGCGTTAGCGGTCATTATAGTGTTGCCGCGACTTTTTTCCCTTTTTTTTTTTTTTCTTTTTTTTCCCCGATTTTCCGTCAACGATTTCCGGGACACTGGAAGTACGGGGGACATGAATCTTTGTAGGCATGTAGCCCTAGAACTTTTTGAGCGACTAGAAGCTTTTGGTCCCCAAGGGCCACCCCCCCGCTTTGCCAGGGTCCGTCAAAGAGGGGGAGACCGGCAAAAGTTTTTGCTGAATAACTCAATGAACGTTTCACCCAACGACATGAAATTTTTGTGATATGTCGGTGTTACAGAGACGTATCGAACCAGCCCACAAACACTCACTTGAAGCATAGCGCCACCTAGTGATATGGGTAAATGCAAAAATTGGGATTTTCAGTTGCCAATATCTTGGACCGTGAAGGTGGGAACTGCACTAAATACGTCATGCATGATCACCACAAAGACCTCTAACATCACAGCACATGCCATACAATTTGGTCCATAGGGGGCGCTGTAATTGTAAAAAATGTCATTTTGCCTATTATCTACAGAATGCTAATGTTTACAACAACTCTTTTTTTTATCATGAAATCTATTGACCCTCACGCATTGAAAGCACTGGTCGACGCCCACTTCCAACGAAAACAATTTCCGTGAAATTTTAACATTGCGAAAACGAATTTGAACGAACTCGTCATAGGCCGTTCATGTGAATCTCACCAAATTTGGTATATGTCATCTACAGACAATGCTGACAAAAAGTTATCAAAGGATTTATCTTGAGATAAACCGTTTCGAAGTTACACGTCAATGAACATTTAACACGTAGCTTAAAATTCTTCAAAAGTCCATATCTTGGCTTTTAATTGCTCAAATTTGGTCAAAGTTGACATGCCATCTCTAAACAGCTTTCTTTTCATGTGTACTAAATTTTGTGACATTTCGTCATAGGGGGCGATGTTTATTGGCAAAGCTAGTTGTCAAAAAACTGTTTTTGTTAAATGATTCGTCAACAATTTTGCCCAAGACAATGATTTTGTGTTAGTATGTCGGTGTTACAGAGGCATATCGGTCCAGCCCATAAACACTCACTTGAAGCATAGCGCCACCTAGTGATAAGGGTAAATGCAAAAATTGGTATTTTGAGTTGCTAATATCTTGGACCGAGAAGGTGGGAACTGCACAAAATACGTCATGCATGATCACCACAAAGACCTCTAACATCACAGCACATGCCATACAATTTGGTCCATAGGGGGCGCTGTAATTTTTGAAAATGTAATTTTGCCTATTATCTCGAGAATGCTAATGTTTACAACAACATAAACACTCACTTGAAGCATAGCGCCATTCATTCATGCCCACTTCCAGAAAATCATTTCCACATAAATTCTCACCTCACAACACTGCTCTTCCACACACTCATCATACCAACAGTTCCCACATTTCAATACACTGCGGCGGTCATACCATGTACCGCTATGCGGTACATCTAGTTGCATACGTGACGACCAGACGTTAGCAATTGGGTAAAGGCAGAGCCACTTGTTTTGAACTTCAGCAGAGTCCACACCTCCAGGAAAAAAATCATGGCCTAAGCTCTAGACCCTCTGTACAAAATGAAATACGAAGGTGCTGATTTACCAGGCTATGTCAGGAGGGCCTTCGAGGAGAGTATTAATAGTAAGGGGGCCTAAAATTGTATTCTCTTATAGGGCCCAAAATTTGTAGCAGCGCCCCTACTTAAACCAATCTATTTTCACTTCCATCACTCTTTCCAGAATGTTCCTGCACTCTTACAGGAAGCGGGGTGAAAGGGCAAGAGGAAGGGGAATGAAAGGGTAGAGGTTAATAGAGTGGCCAGCTGTGACGCAATAGTGTTTACATCTCTACACACAGATCTCCTCTCACCCAAAGGGATTACCCACTTCATTGAGCTGTCCAGACAGGGTGATTGCATGCTACAGATCCCGGCAAAACAAAAGTCAAATAATCCACTTTGTGTGTGTGTGTGTGTTTTAAGCATAAGTCTACACAGGCGAGTTCCCATTTACCACTGTGGCATGAAAGACATCTTAACAGGCTTTTAACTAATTGCTCAGTGATTTAATGGTGGCCAGTTCAAGTACACTATTCATCAAAACACCTGTCTTGGAATATTTCATCACCACAGAAGCATGCAATCAAGGGTGTTTTGGATAGTTCATTTTGAGTATACTATATTGGTGTAAATTGAATTTATAAAATGAGCTTGATATCCACTTGAAAAAAAAAATGCAATCCCCCTGTTTGATGGTTTTAATTTTCCTGAATAATGAGCACCATTGTATTAATTTAATTGTAGGTCTCAGTTAATCTGAATTTTAGCATGTTGAAAGACCAACCCTTAACTCAATCTGAACCATTCAGACTTCAGTCAAGGTCTCTGTGGGAAACAAAACTCACAACATCCTGAGAGTGAAACAGATAAATGATGTAGACTACTTTCATGTGAATTATGAGAGTGGGGATGGTTAAAGTTTGGACTGACCCTCTGGTGGGGAAAAAGCTAAGGCCAGTTTGCATACCCTTCTGAGCTATCACTTGTATCTTTTTCCTGGCCTGATTTCCTACACTTTGCCATGTCCTCAAATTCATCCCTATCACATAGCCACATATGTAGTCTGCATGACGCTAACAGTGGCACCCACACAGACGCCCACACGCAATCTGCCGAAAGCGTGTGATTTTAATACATTATGTTGCCACTTCGCACACAATGGTAGTTTGGAGGAATCGTCCTGAGGCAATGAATACATTATGTCAGTCCAATTGCATGTACTGTGCTATGTGTTGTTTTAGGAACAAAAGCTGGTCTGAAGCTCTTTTATCTCGGTTTTTGAAGTAGTCTGACAAGAAATCTTGCGCCATCCTGTTGAAGACTGAAATCATATTCCCTTCAAGGCATGTGTCACGAGGAGACTGACAGGCGGGAAAGCCCCCCACCCCTCTTGAAAATGATCAAGAGAGCCGGAGTTTCCCCGTGGAAACAATGCAACACGACACATGGGAGCATTACGCATCGGCAGTTCAAGGTCATTCACAGACATTTAAAACACAATTAACATATTGATTCTGCTTTGATACTTGTATTTGACTTGAGGAAGATAAAGACTGTTATCAAATTTGTGCATATAGGAAGAAGCACTCCTTCATAAAAAATATCAGCACACCACATTAGCTATAATTGCCTTGTTGTCTGGTGACAGAAAATACTGCCCAGTACCCTGCTGTTTGATTTAGCAAAATGATGGCTATAGCACCAAGGCACGTGAAAGAATCTCCACAACCACAACTTCATATTTCTCTCTGTGTACCAGCGATTCAAGGGGGCTACTGTTAAATTACGTGTAGGGCAGCCGGTTGTGTATGTTGTTTTCATTCATAACAGTTATACATTTAAGTATAATTCTGCTATGGGGGCGTCTCTGGCACGTTCACCCTTGAGGAGTCTCGGATGACCTTGCAATGAATGTGTAGCACCTCCCCTCCCTCCGTCCCCCTACTCGCGGCTCAGAGCCCGACACCCCCGCCCTCCCTCCTCCACTCTCGGCAGCCTGCAGACATCGCCGTATTGGACAAGAGGGAAGAGCTCCTTCTGTATCTCTGGTGGGCACCCACTGGTCCTGAACCGCAGTGCGTGTGACAAGGAGTCAATCTGTCAGAGACCAAGCTTTATTTGCTTTCATCTTCCGTCCCAGCAGTATTCCCTATAGCATCCTATATCTTAACTGGTTAGGACCACGGACACAAATGCTAGGGACCCAAAATAGTAGAATATTTCAGAGAATGAACAGGTCGAGAGGCTAGTAAAAGGAAATCCCCTCGCGTGCACTGTGCACAGACACGCTTGATTTGTTTACGGCGCTCAAACGGTGTTTTGGTTGAATTAAAAAACTTTCTAGACGAGCCGTTGATAGAGGAGCAGGTTGTGGGTCTCAGGAGGCAGGACAACGGGCACCTGCAGAAGATGTAGCGGGAACCGGACTACCCCGCTGCGGGAGGTAAGTTCAGCTCATCTGCCTGGTGTCAACCGTTAAATGCCTTAAGTCGGAGTATGCTTTTTCTTCAGCGCAGAGGAGAATTTCTGGTCGCATCAAATCTATTTGATGTTTTCTGGCAATAATCGTGACAGCTGCATTACAATGGGCCAACTATTGTGTATGGGAACGTGGAACAGACTAGATAAAAAATCATACCAGTAAATTCCACAAGCACAGTTGTTATGTATGGTATGTCATCTTTTCTGCCTTTAGTCTTGGTGATTAGCATGCAGCCTCTATGCACATGCTTTTGCTCAGTTTTATCTAAAGAGATCAAGCTATCCCAGCTGGAAATCTCATTAACATAAGCGTGGATTTGAGGTTGTGTTTACTGGTATAAGGAACTCACAGCAATGTGCCCTTGCCAACACTGAAAATTATATTTTTCAACCAGTGGGGCTTTATTCTTACGTTTCTCTATGTTTTATGAGCTTTGGTTATTTGGAAGCCATTTCAATATAAGGTAACATCTATGAAATAAATGTAAGGCACTACATCTAAAATATTTTAATCCGTGTTAGAAAAATTAACTTAAGCTTATCATGGGACTTAAAAAGATACAATAGCAGTGTTATAATTTACAGGTTTTTGTACTGCTTTGACCTGAGATTTGCACTAAACTGTCAGCTTTCCATGGTGTTCATATGTTGTTGTTGTTTGACTTTGAGCACGATGCAGTGCAGGCTCTTAGAAGCTGTGCTCCTCCTGGCCTCCTCGGAGAGCTGCTCCTTTGAGGGCTTCCTAGGAAAACATCTTTCCACAATACTTGTGTTGAACTGCAGTGTGTGTGTGTGTGTGTGTGTGTTTGTGTGTTGGGTGGGTGGGTGGTTGGTGATGGGGGTGGTGGAGTCTGCATATGCATGCATGGTAGAACACAGAGTATTTCTGTGTATTTTTTGTGGTGTGCTTGTGTAAAAAAAATGAGATGGCGTGTGTGCAACTGCACATACATATGCAGATATGCATGAGTCTGTGAGGGAAGCAAGGAAACACAAAATTTACATCTCTGAGGTGCCTTTCCTCAGTTCCTTCAGAAGTCTTTGTAGAGCACCAAACACTTCAAAGTGAGCATCCCGCAGAGAAGTGCTGCCACTCCTGTATTGAGCTAATGTAATATAAAATAATAATGTATGATTCACGGACATATTTCTCTGCTTGTCAGCCCTCTCCATGTCTCCCCTTATACTTACTCGATCACTTTAGCTCCTCTTGCCGAAAAAAGCACTGGAGGATGAAAGTGGCGTTCCTGTTCCATCCTCTCCGCTGCAGAAATAACACGTGGAAGAAGAGAATGAAGAACTGGGAAGAGTACACACGACAACAGGAAGGAGTGAGACTGATGGGAGGGAAGGCAGAGAGGAAAGTGATACTAAAAGCAGAACAGTGGAGAGCTAAGCAGCAGGAGAAGGTTGGAAAGGCAGTTGGCAGGAAATGAAGGACAAAAGGTGTATGCATGCAGGTGTAGGACCAAAAGGTGCATAAAAAGACAACAAGAAAGAGAGAGAGAGAGAGAGAGCAAGAGAGAGAGAGAGAGAGAGAGAGATGATTGAAGTTCAGTAGACTGAAAGAGCATTGGAGCAGTGAGGTTAAGATGGTGATGGGCTGGGTCATGATGAAAGCGTTCCCATTTTAACTACGCTTCGCCATGGCATGTGTTTGCACTCTGAACGTCAAGTAACCTTTTGGGCGGAATGAGGGGTCTTTTATCACTGAAGAAGCGTGGAGAGAGAGGAATAAGGAAACATCTGCACCTCCTCTTTGTTTCACCATCTATGAAGCAGAAGATTTGTACTCTAATTGGTCCTTCCTTGCTTAGATGAGCAACTTCTGGCATTTGTACTAAATGGCTCCTCTCCCTTTCATCCCTATCTCTCTCTAGCGCTCTCTCTAGCTCTCTCTCTCTCTAGCTCTCTCTTTATCTCTCTCTCTCTAGCTCTCTCTTTATATCTCTCTCTCTCTCTAGCTTTAGCTCTCTCTCTCTCTCTCTCTCTTTCTCTAGCTCTCTCTCTCTCTTCTTTCTTTCTCTTTTTCTTCCTCTCATATTCTTTTTCTGTCCCTCTGCCTTCTTTCTTTCTTTTTTTTCTTTTCTCTCATATTTTATTTCTCTCCCTCCTTGCCCTTTTCTCTATCTGGCACGCAAGTTAAGGTATCAGCCACTTTGATTCCACGATTCTGCTGTAAAAGCTGGCTGTTCAATAATTCATGTGGTTGTGGGGCAGGACAATCCAGAGCTCCCGAATTGTCTCGTGTTCCCTTCCCTTGAAGGTCGCTGAGCACAGATGACCATAGATGACCACGGCTGGTCAGATGATTGGCCAGAGCAATTTCAGCCCTGAAATGAGATCACGGGTCCATATGCACAGGTTGCTGTTCGACATGATATGATGCAGTCTCAGAGGCCACAGCAGAAATAGCTCTATTCAGAAAGCATTGGACCATTTTACTTGCATTATCTAAACAAACCGCCATGTTCCGCAATAGACTACAATAGAGTCAATACAGCTGTCTCACCAGCTGTATTATGTATAGATTTTATTTAGAAGAGCTTTTACCTTTTAAAATAATGGAGTAGCTTTGTCTTCCTATAGAAGATAACAAAGAGAAAGAAGGCTGTGGTTAAGTGTAATGAAAGGTTATGTAAAAGCCAAGCACATGATCAATACAGCAATTGGAAAATATCAGCTAAGCCTCTTGTTGCTTTCACTGTTAGGTAAGAGGTGAGGGTCAGCTTGTAGGATTAGCAAGGTGGCCACTTTGTATCCCTTTAACTAGCCTTTTGAAAAGCCATGCTATTCGGAGCAAATTCAATCATTTCTAGGATTGGCTGTGCCTTGTACTTAATCAATTAAAACAAACCAGATATAGGCATGCTTGAAATTGATTGTCCATGGTTGTGTTTTGTTCTTGCATGCATAGCTTTGTGTGTGTGTGTGTATGTGTGTGTGGGGGGGGGTTCCACATTTGTTAAGGTTAGAGTAAGGACTATAACTTTCTGATAGTCAGTGTAATGAAACAATTGAGCAAAGTAAGGTCACTTCTTTACCAACTTAAACAATTAACATGTAAACAGGATGCATGGATCTATTTACACTGGTTTAACTTAACATTGTCAAGTATAGTCCATAAAGAACCAATGTGACATGCTTAAACCAACGTAAAAGGATTCAAGCAACATGTTTTTAGGTTGGTTCTAAGCAGTGCTGCACAGTGTTGGAATGAAATTTCACTCAGCAAAAAAGTGATGAAATGGACATTTTAATGCATATATGCTCTTTACGAAGCATTCTAAATAGTTAAATGCACATTAGGCAAGGCAATGCAAGGCAACTTGTTTTCTGTAGAACATTTCATACACAGGGTAACTCAATGTGCTTTACACAGGTAAAAGCAATAAATAGCACATTTCAAATTCCTGTTTTGTCCACAGTCCCAGTCCCAGGAATAATTATAACAATAATAATAATAATAATAATAATAATAATAGTAAGAAGAAGAAGAAGAAGAAGAACAACAACAGCAACAATAACAATAATAATAATAATAATAATAATAAAAGTTGCATAAAAAAGTAACGAAGATAGAATAAATAACAGTTATCTGTTATGTGGCAGGAAAGTAAGTAAAAAAAATAGAACATATGCTGGAACATAAAACATTGATAAAAAATATACAGATAAATAAAACATGGTAAAGGCAGGTAGGAAGTATGAATAAATAAATAGATAGTAAAGATAATAATAAAAATAAAACTAGATCAGTGACTCGGAGAAAGTAAACAGATTCCAGAACTCATTTTTACCTGCTGTAACCTGCCTTTTCAATACTTTTTGTTTAGTGTTTTTAAGTGGCTGTCGTCTATGACTAAATTGTGATTGCAAGTTTTGTATTTATTTTTGGTGTGCATATTCCTCTGCTGGCTGCATAACAAAATGACCCCTGGGGACTTTAAAAATACCTTGACCTTGACCAGAGAATAGTCTTGTCTTGAGTCTGGATTTGGTTGTGGTAGGTGCTGACAGGCGATTCCAAATTTGAATAGCAAGCCAACTAAAAGCTGCCTCACCACCTTTCTGACACTGAGCTTAAGCAGCAGTTGCTTCTCCTGGGACCTAAGGGACCTTGCTAGCCTGTAGGGCTGTGGCATGTCTAGTATGTATTCCAGGCCTGATCCATTTAGGGATTTGTAAATAAGCAGCAACACTTCAAAATCAATTCTATAGACCACTGGGAGCCAGTGTAGAGATTTAAGTACATATCTCTTCACTGACGTTACATTTTACACATGAAATTCAGTAGAAAATATAGTACATCACATCTTACTTCTAAAGATTAGGCCTTGACAATAAAGCAGACTGTTGCATGAGGTGACTAAGTGTTGGCCTAGTTAGTCCATGCTTGCGATGCCTGCTAAGGCACAGAAAAACACATTGGCCTCATGGGTTACTGATCACGGACCAGAGTTCACCGGAGACAAAAGCCTTCGCCAGGGGACGGAGAAATTTCCATGCCCGAAACCATTAGCTTGGCAGGTGCCTTCCAATTAAGGCTTGTTATAGACGATTCATTTAGGGATTTTCTTCATAATGAATAGGACAATTGCATTATATATTATTGCAAAATTGAGCACTGTTAAATAGAGATTGAATGGTTATAAATAGAAATGGACAGGTATTAAAGTAAATCACGTCTGCAGAGACAGTAGGATTTGTTAGATTTGAAAAGCCTTTATCACTGTAGAATAGTTTTCATTTCATCCAAGTGTCAGTTCATTAGCTCATTTTGAGAAGGTCAATAACATTCCAAATAATAGTTCTGTATACAGTGTATACATGTTGATATGTGTCCTCTTATGCACACTTGTACCTAATGGATTCTTTGTATTTCAGAAATGCAGTATTTTTAAGGCATGTTAGAGGATGTGTTAAATTGCGATTCGGACAGTGTCACAGCGGAATGCTCGGGCCCCGGCTCTTTGGCTGACGTCAGCCTTTTAAGTTGATCATGATCTTTCTTCACCAGAGATAGAGATAGGTGCTTAATGGCTCTCTGTGTATAGCTGCTTCAGCAAAGATCACTAAAGCCGCTTTCACGCTGCAGAGCGTGAGAGAGTGTGAGAGGGAGAGAGAGAGAGAGAGAGAGAGGGAGAGAGAGAGAGAGAGAGAGAGAGAGAGAGAGAGAGAGAGAGAGAGAGAGAAGATGTTCACTGTATTATTTGCAGTACTCCTTCTCATTCTATCCGTCTTTTGGGCAGAGTTCCAATTTTAATCTTTCATATTTTGCATGTAATACAAAACAATGAGTGAGCATTGTTGTACTTTGGAGTGAAAACTAATACTTGATGAATGATGATACTGAATAAGACCAAAACTACATTGTGTCAGAGCCAGTATACTCAGACATTCAATCCTTGAAGAGATACCCATTTTCTTTCAGAGAAAAGGAAAATAACTCGAGCCCTTGTCTTATTGTTTGAGAATTCCTGTGTGATTTGCTCGTGTGCAAATAGGTTTGTGTGGGCAGTGTATTAACTGTGTAGTGTGTCTAAGTGGATTAGGTGTATTTTTCACATCGTGTATCCCAGGGATCTATCTCTTGTTTATGTCTGAGTGAAAGGTAGTTGTGTTTTTAAAGCAAACTGGGAAAAAGGGATATTGATGATAGAGCAGCCCAGAGCTCACAGTGACAAGCAAGAGCCCTCCAGCAGCGACAGGTCACAGATTCAAAAGGTAAACTGGCCTCTTTGAGCCGAGGTTGTGAGTCATACACAGCGGTGCTCGTCGGTTTCGGCGCTTTAGTATTCCACCTGTGTTGCGGCTAGCCAGTTGTGTCATGTTATGTTATGTTGTGCTGAAACGCTATGGCGGTTCTCTTCTCCTGTGTCGTTATGGAGTAGGCTGCCTCCATCGTGCCAGAGTGAATGATTTACGAGTAGGAGGATCAGAGGTGCAGAGGGCAGAGGAGTTTGGAAAAAAAATGTTTTCCATCCATCTTAACCCCCCCACCCCCCCCCCCCCCCCCAAACAAATCAACACATACACACACCACAACCTCCCTTCCCCCTCCCCTGCTGATTATTTTCCAACAAATGTTCAACCATTAATCGAGTGTGTGTTTGTGGGTTTGTGTGTGTGTGTGTGTGTGTGTGTGTGTGTGTGTGTGTGCGCGTGCACACGAGTGTGTGTGTGTGCATCTGTGCCTCACAAACACACAGTACAGACACAGCACACACTTTGTAAGCAAATGTGGTGTAAACCATTAGGAGGTGATTTGTGAGGCTGGGCTAATACTGGGAATGAGAGCATTCAACAGTAAAAAGCATGCTTGAAAGGAGGCAAATTGACTTATTCTTTAATTGTCTGATTCCTTTTTTCAGCCTGAATGCTCTGTGCTGGACTGATTAAACCGCCGAAAAATACACAATTGGTGGCACAGTAGGTGTTCGACACATTCGTGTTGCGGACTCCTCTTCTATAAATTAACTTGGTGTCATGACAACTTGAAGTGTGCAAAGTGTGGGCTTACAGTAAGCCATGTGTGAATGGCTCATAGCCATCATGCAACAAACAATGGTGAATAAACAAGGCATTCTGTCATGGCTTTTTCAGCATTTTGTCTTATGTTGCTGCTTTAACTAGTCGTTTTGGCTCTTAATACAATTGCTTATTGATAACACTGTCTCTCGTGTTTCAGATTAATTCAATAATCTTTGCTTACTATTAAATATTCAAATTAGGAGTGCAAAATCTGGCATGTGGTCCATGACAATACTGGAAATAAAAAAAGCAGTGTTAAATTGTTTATTGGAATTAATTATTTTGTCTACAACTTGGTATTGTACCTGCACATTTGAATTATGCAGGGTTAGATTGTTATCTGATCATTGTAGTAACATTTTGTATTGCTTGCTAGAGTATTTGAAGCCCATTTACAACATAACCAGCCAGTAGATACATCATATGACAAAAAGACATGATGAAAACCTAAATGTGGGAATCTTTAATTTTTGTTTTTTTTTGTTGGTGGTCGTGGAGATATTCAGTGTGTGAGAAGGTAATTCTACATGAGCAGGTGTTATTTTGGGCCAAGAAAAATGCCTTTACTTCAAATAAAGTCCAAAAAGTAGTGTGATAAGGTTAATGACTTTCGGGAATTGTTGGAGCTTGGCTCTTTAGCCTTTGAGAACTCTGATATCACTGCTACTGAAACCAATCCAAGCAAGTCTAAAGAAACAGCTGTTGAGTGAGTCAGCAACTCGTGTTGTGTCTTGCAACTTGTTTTAGTCTTCTCATTCAACATACATTAGTCCTCATTTTTAATTATTATTATTATTTTATTTGACAAACATACATTCATACCTCAACAAGGTCAGTGTTTATTTGTGGTGTTTTCTTTTTTTAAATTTGGTGATAATGTTTCGCAGTTCTGAAAAATACTTTTTGAAAAGCAATCCAAAAAGCAAATGAAACTGATTTGTTATTTTCCCAAAAACGATGGTGAACATGTTGCCAAAAAGAACTTGTTTTGTGCTGACCATTGTTGAGACATGAATCATTCTCAGACCAAACTTGCCTCAGTGATGTTACCACAAATGGTGTCTGATGTCATACATGGAAACAAAGCAAGATTATTTTTCTGACAATGCTGGAGAAAAGCAACATATGTTTCCTCTGTCATGACTAATACATTCAGATATCGCAATTGCCATGAATAATTGAATATGACAAAAACAGGCAGATAGACAGATGAATGGAAAAAAAATAGTTGTCCTGGATCTGATGAAATTTTAAGTAGGGAGCCACAATTAACACTGTGTAGTGTTACACTGACACATGCATGTAACACTACCCTTATTTGTAACAGAAGCTTACACTGGCTTCTCTCCAGCTCCGAGCTCCCCTGCCGGCTCTGTCGGGTCACTCCAGGACCCGTACCACTCCCAGCCTTTTGTAGCGAGGTAATAAGCAACTAAATGCTATGATTGATTGCCTCATAGCATTAGATATGGAGCCGTGATTGGCCCCTAGTTTAGTCATCTCTCCTCTCGCCGGTGGTCGGAAGTGATTAAAGCAGATTACCTGGGGCCCCCGAGCTCCCCAGCGCAGTGCCCTGCTGGCAGGGGAGTTAATTAGGATGTGTGCGTGAGCGTGAGTGCACCTGGGTTTCACCGTGTGGCTCTGTACAGAGCTCTATCAACAGCTTCTCTCCTATCCTCTCCTCTCCTCTCCTCTCCTATCCTATCCTATCCTATCCTATCTTGCAACCTGCACGGAGTCAGGTCTGATGTGTGTGTGTGTGTTTGAGATAGAGAGAGAGAGAGAAAGAGAGAGAGACACACAGGTAAAAGAAAAGGGGGGGGGGGGTTCAGTACGTGCCATTTGTTGCGTGTGTTGGGCTCTAAGGATGTCCTTGTATATTTGTGCAGCTCTTCAGTGGTGACTTGAGGATCGTGGTTTCTGTGCTGTTTGCTTGCTGCAGCAGAGATGAGCTCCTTGTTGAATGTGGCTATCGAGCTGTGCTGCTGGTAAGAACTGACAGGGTCGTGTGTTTAGCACTTGGCTGAGCACCACCGAGATGATACTTCAACCAGCCAAACATGTATAAACATAAATACTTAAAACAGCATCAAATGCCATTTTAGTATTTTTTTTGCCATAGAACTACTTTACTCTGATTGTCTCTGTCAAGTGGTGGCATATTGCAGTCTTGTTTAACTTCTGGATGGAATTGAGCCATGGAGCCAGTATACTAACCGGAGAAAGGAATGAAGTCTCACCCCCCATTCATTTCAATTCATTTCATTTTGTACAGAGGGTCTGGACCAGACACTGTCAGAAACGATTTCTTCCTGGAGGTGTGGACTGCTGAAGTTTAAAACAAATGCCTCGGCCTTTACCCAGTCGCTAACGTCGGGTAGTCACGTATGCAATTAGCCCACCTACGCACTACAATTCAAATGAAGCACACAAAGTCAACGTCATGGCTAACGAACACACCCCCTGTTCGCTGATTGGATCGGTCTTGCTGGGGCCGACTAAATGACCCTCAAGAGATTCCGGTCCAGACCCTCTGTACAAAATAAAATGAAGTACGAGGGGAGGGTTTATCAGGCTAAGTGAATTCAGCCAAAATTAAACATTTTTTTTAGTTTTCAAAATAGAGTTTTACGGGGCTTATTTCCAACTCCTCTTGGACAATTAAGAGCCACGTTACTGATTGACATCAGGTAGAGCAGGAAGCTATATCGAGGAAGGGCATTGGATGTTCAAAAATGGACGCTGACATAGTTCAGCCACACCCTCGTGCATGAGCTGAGAGTGGAGCAGCCACAAATCAGCATGTGGAAAATGGGTACGGATATGATGCAATATCTGGAAAATGGTGACGAGGAAGTGCCCTGCTAATAGGCTAAGCTAACCAGCCAGATCCTGACCCCCTGATTTGAACATGGTGTTGACTAGAGGTGGAAAACCTGGCTTCAGAGAATCCATCTGATGTATTTCGTTACAGCCATGCAGTAACCCACCTGACTTTATTTAGCACAGCTCTCTCTCAGGTAGAGGAGCTAAGTAGTGGAATTACGTTTTGAACACATAGGTATAGCCAATTTATGGCAGGGTTTTTGCTTTGTGAAGCTGGGTTTTATGTGGTCAGGGTCTGCCAAGTACACCGTGTAGTAACAAACCTCGATAGGTTAGCTGTTGGCGCTCTCACAGCTGCTCTGGCAAAGAAAGTTGGATGTCATAGGGGGGCGTGAGGACGAGCTGGGAAAAGTAAACACATCTCATCATTCTCCCCTCCCCTCTCCTCCCCCCCGGAGTCCTGTGTTTACCTGTGAAGCAGGCCGGCTGTCCCTACCCTCTGCTGTCCTTCTCCATTGAGTACACACACACACATACACACACTCACACACACTCACACACACACATACACACACTATACACACTCACACACACACACACACACACTCACACACACACACACACACACACACATACACACACTATACACACTCACACACACACACACACGAACACACACACACTCACACACACACACACACACACACACACATACACACACTATACACACTCACACACACACACACACACACACACACATACACACACTATACACACTCACACACACACACACACACACACACACACAGACCCATCAGTGCTGGCCCAAACCCAAATCGGTTTTTGCAGTGTTACGAAAATGTTAAAAAAACTCATCAATAATAGAGACGGCAATGGTGCCTAAGTTGTCTTTTATCAGGGATCACTAACTGTGTCCCCCTCTTAGATACCGTTGTCGCTGCGTTTTTTGGCACTGCCGCTGCGCTCCGGCTCACGGCAGAGTGATGATCAGGCAGTCTGCTCACGAACAATGCCAGCTGGAAATCGCTACGGTGAGCCGAGCACAAGACTGCAGCACTTAAGGCAGCAACCCCTTCACCCGTCTCTGTCTCTCTATCTCTTCACCTTCCAGCCCTACCGCTCCTCCACTCTCACTTGCCATGACTCCCCTCTTGGCCCCTGCTCAACTCACATCCTCACCTTTCACTCCCATTACTTGCTTGCTCTCTCAGCAAGATTTTTAAAGTCAGCAGGGGCAATTCAAACCCTCACCACATTTTTTACTTTTGCTTGCCTCATAGAACTCTCATTGACAAGAAATTGGCTGTGTTTGATAGCGGTGGCATGAGTAAAAAAATGCCAACTGGCAAATAACAAAACTTGGGCACTTGTCAGTCAATTTGCTCTTTTAGTTCGGTGTGATGGCATTCAGAAGTACAGCACAGAAACCACTCACTAGCAGCTGGCCTCTCATTACCGCAGACTGCAGCCTGGTTGCTATGGAAACAACAACAGCAGAGTATAGGGTTCGTTGACACGGAAAAAAAAAAGAAGAAACTATAGTTGATATTGGTAAAGTGAAGACAAGTTAACGATAAGTATTATCATGTGTGTGGTCTTTTGAAATCTTTCATTAAAAATCAGTGTTTTAATTTAAAAGATTATTTTTGGCTGCTGTACTTGTGCAGTTTCAAAATCTATTCTAATTACTTTAGGTTACAATTTGTAAACAATTTGGTTTTGTTTTCTTGCAGTATTACTCCACAAAACTGTTTTTATTTTACAGTAACAGATACCGTGCTACGTGCTGTTTGTGCCTCTTCCTCTACATCTCAATCAATAGCCCACAAGGCTCCCATTAGTGTCTGTCTTATTAACTGAAACAGATGGGGCTTTACACCTTCCTGATAGAGACTCTCAATCCAGTGCCTCTTCACATCGGTCGGGTATTGACAGGCTTACTCAATCACTTCAGTGGCAGTGCAAATAGTGGGAGCTCAAAAATGCATGTGCTGAAATGTTGTTTCCCATATGTCCATGTCTAAACTTGTGTCATCACATTTTCTCAAAGAAATAATTATTTTTTAGCTGAGGGCTGAAGTAAATATGTGTCTATTTCTTTGCTTTTTGGTGACCAGTTGGCCAACTGCAATGAACCCTTTGATACGGTTATTTTTTTATTTTTTACTGAAAAGAACCACAAAACCACAGAATTTGAGTAAAATTAATGCTTCACATCAAAAATATCATGGCTCACCGCAAGGATGTTTAATATGCGCTCTTCTACAACACTCTCTACCACTAATGAATGAACCATTGACATCATGACCTTAAGAATATTTGCAGACATGGCCAAGCTTCAAGAGCAGTCATTTACTCTCAGAGTAATGGCTGACTCCCAAAAAATGTAGGTTGTTGTACTAGAAAGTGATGAAAAAAGAGCAGCTCTTCAGACAGGCGCTGTAAAGATGCTGAGTTGGGAGTTCTTAATAATAGGCACTAAATCTGCATGTCTTATCTTTCTGCTCTGCCTGTCAGTCTCCTCAGGGTGCCCTTAAAGTCTAAAAAGGATGCCATTGTTCCTTTTAAAAATGTTGTGTTTCCGTGTCTACGCAGGAGCATCTGCTTGTGTGTGTGTGTGTGTGTGTCAGAGAGAGAGAGAGAGACAGAGACAGAGAGAAACAGAGAGAGAAAGAGAGTATGTGTATGTGTGTTTGCATGTCTGTATGTGTGCGTGTCTTTGTGCATGTGTAACTGTAACTGCATGTGCCTGTAAGTGAAACACAGAGAGAGACAGTGTGTGGGTGTGTGTAAAACAGAAAAAAAGAAAGCGATAGAGAGAGAGAGAGAGAGAGAGAGAGAGAGAGAGAGAGAGAGAGAGAGTTTGTGTGTGCGTGTCTGTGCAATGGGGCATTTTTGCAGCAACAACTGTTGAGGATCATAATGTGTGACAGAGCAGAATATCCATGCTTCCAGCAACGTCCACCCTCCACAGAGGGGAACATCTGCTGCCCAGTATGCTACAGACGTGACAGCTTTGATGGCTGTCACCAGACTAGCAAGGGACAGGGTGGAGAGGCTGACAGAGCTCAGGAGAAGGCAGGTGAGGAGAAAGGAGCATGCAGAACCATGACAGACTGCATGGGACGTTATCCTATTACCAACAATTTATCGACTGGGGTCTCAGACACCTGCACTGTTTCAATTAGGGAAATGCTTGGCTTGAAGGCCGCAGGCACAATATGATCACAGCCATGAAGTCTAACGGCACTGCTGGGGCCTGATTAGAATCATAAATGTTTATCTTGAAGATTGCAGGCACAATATGGCCACACACATAAAGTATGACAGCACTGCACAGGCCTGATGTAGATTGTAAATGTTTGGCTTTGAGACTGTAGGTGCAGTATGATCATTCTCATGAAGTATGCCAACACTGCTAAGACCTGAGTTAGATTGTAGACACAATGTGCCTAGATGGTTTTGTCTGCCATAGGGAGCAGTTGTATGTTTTATACTGTGCAATGTAAATAATGTATATGAATGTGTAACAGTGTTTAAGGTTCATCTTCCGTACCCCAAACAAATCAATAAACACCAGACCACCAGTATTATGTCAGAGTTGTCGGAACACATTTTCAGCAACCATTATAGACATGGACCACTGAAAATAAATCATTTAAATGAAATGTAATTGTGGTCAGGTATAAAGCCAGTACAATGCTGAAGTTCTTATCTAGCCAAGCTTGCAAAACTTATACAGATATATACAGTGAAGAATTTGATGTCACTGTACATTCCCCATCTAGACAGAATAATAAATCCGTCTCTGTCCACATAATATCTTATTCCCTGTCTTCCTCAGGCGTGGCTCAGAGCTGTCCATCACTCTTGTGGCTCTCATTAGAATGGACATCCGGCTGCACTGTGGCCGCTGAACCTGTCACCGCATGAGGTAGAGCGCCGCATCAACACAGGGTCGCCATGGAGACAGAGAGCTACACCACCCTGCGCCTGGAGACCAGCGACGGCACGGGGACGGTCGCGAGCATCGGGATCCTGGAGGGTCACGGCGGCTCCACCCCTCCCTCGGAGTGGCACATGCCGTACCCAATCAGCTTCCAGGTGTCCCTGACCAGCTTCCTGATGCTGGAGCTGGTGCTGGGCTTCAGCAGCAACCTGACCGTGCTGGTGCTCTACTGCTCCCAGTCCAACCTGGTGGACTCGGTCAGCAACATGGTGACGGTCAACCTGCACATCCTGGACATCGTGGTTTGCGTGCTGTGCCTGCCGCTTACCGTGGTGGTGGTGCTGCTGCCGCCGGGCCGCGACCTGGCGCTCGTCTGCTGCTTCCACGAGGCCTGCGTGACCTTCGCCAGCATCTCCACCGCCATCAACGTGCTGGTCATCAGCATGGACCGCTACGACATCTCGGTGCGGCCGGCCAACCGGGTGCTGACGCCGCGCTACGCGGGGCTGCTGCTGGCGGCGGTGTGGGCCGTGTCCCTGGCCGTCTTTTTCATCCCGTTCATCGAGGTGGACTTCTTCTCGTCGGAGGTGGCGGAGAACGGGGCGACGCCCGGCGCCACCCAGGCCCCGGAGTGGCGCAACCGGACGTTGCTGTGCGTGGGCGGGCAGGGCTACCACATGGGACTGGGCATGTACACCCACCTGCTGCTGCAGGTGCCCATCTTCTTCGCCACAGTGGTGGTGATGCTGTTCACGTACTCGCGCATCCTGCGCGCGCTCAACATCCGCATTGGCTCCCACATGCGCAAGAACCAGCGCGGCGGCCGGCGCAGTCTGGGCTGCCGAGGTCGCCGCCGCCGCAGCAGGCACAAGCGCAGGGCCGAGCAGGAGGAGCTGGAAGGGGGTGGCGGGGAGTCGTCCAAGCACCTCAGCCACCCTCCGCTCATATCCTCGCCCACCCCCACCCCCACCGCCATCTCCCCTCCAGCCCTGTCCACAGTGCCCCTGGTGGGGGCGGAGAGCACGGCGGCCTCCCCGACCCCAGCCGCCGTGGGGGTGCAGGCCTCGGTGTCTGCCATCATCGCCCTGCGGCGGGCCGTGCGGCGGCACAGGGACCGTCGGGAGCGCCAGCGGCGTGTCTTTAGGATGTCGCTGCTCATCATCTCCACCTTCCTGGGCTGCTGGGCGCCCATCTCCGTGGCCAACGTGATGAACCTCTGCCTGGGACCGAGCGACACGCTCGTCTCACTGCGCCTCTGCTTCCTGGCGATGGCCTACGGCACCACCATCTCGCACCCACTGCTCTACGCCTTCACGCGCCAGAAGCTGCGCCGCGTGCTCAGGGCAAAGGTCAAGAAGCGCGTGGTATCTCTGCTGCAGGTGGATCCCTCGCCCGGGGGCACCGTCATCCACAACTCCTGGGTGGAGCCACGCAAGAGCCGCAAGGTCCGACTGGAGGGCAGCGATGCCACAGACCGGTGCCTGACAGAACCACTATAAAAAGACCTGGGCTCAGTTTCTGCAGTACAACAATCAAGGATCCAGACATGGATGCCAATCTTGGGCTCTAAACACAGAGCCATGAATAAAACTCTTACACTACCCATGATGGTTAAATGTCTTGAAGTGGTTTTCAAAAACCCCATAAGCTATCTTAACTGGAGCACCCTGGGAAATTTTTATTGTCACCCAGGAAGTAATGTTTTAACACATATTTTGAGTAGTGTTTAGCCGATAAAATATTGTCAAGTGAATATTTTGTAGTTGTCAGACTTTTGTAGATAAATATACTGTAATAAGATTTCCAAAAACAGCACTAGATAGCAATATAATGTTCAGTGAGGGCAGTATCTAGATAACTGTCTGGTTCTTTGATGTATTTATGAATGTAAATCTTCTATACACTTGTTAAAAACCGTGCTAGTTGATGTAAATGTTGGTTTAGATAATTATTTTGTATTTGAGTTGTATGAATGACTTCCTAAAGAAAGGTGTTTTTGGATTTGGCTAGCCTATTTTTTGCAGCCAACGAGAGGTTCACTAAACAATGGTGTGTTCATTAATCAGTTCACGTGTCCTTAGCAACTGCTTGTGGGAAACGTTTTACACTTTGACCACCAGCCTACCAGATGAACACAACACAAGCAATTTCACCTACTGACGCAGCTCTAACTCTTTTGTCTTCTGATGGCTGTCTAGCTTCTATTTGAATATTGACTCACCCACCCTTTATCACACTATAACACCAAAACGTGTGATTTACACACACTGACATTTTAAAGGACTTTCCACCTAAAGTCAATGTTTACACAAGTGGTGTGATTAAGATCTTCAGAGAACATCTTGTATCAAGACCTAATTTAGCTGTTCAGAATGAGAGTTTGTATTAATGCCAGATAGAGGAAATACCATCAACTTAGAGCATGCACACACACGTGCTTGCACAAATACACACACACACACACACACACACACAGGCAGCTGAGGACACAGACAAAAATATATTAGTTCATGCAAGAACTACAATATCACACAAAGTACCAGTTTGCTTTGTTCTGTCAAAAAATGACTCATGCCTTAATTCTGCTCAGAGGGTATCCAAGGTGCTGAATGTGTTCTGTATCAAAACAAGAGAGCAAGTATGTAGAGCCGTTTTTGACGTTGTATTGTACGTTTTAGAAGATGTGTGACTTTATGTACGTAGGTCTCTCTTTACTTGTCAGTTTATGTCACTGTTGTGTTTGGGCATCGAGTTTGTGCCCCACAGTTTAAATTGTGAGTTGTTGTAATGGTAACTTGAGCATTATGTGTGTAAACATATGTTTAATTTCTATGTGCTTTTGAATGGTCATTCCTGACTAAGATGAGGGGGATGGAGGGAGATGTGTCTTTTTAATGGCTTTGAATGGCTCTGCCTACCTATGAATGAATTGCAGCCGATCTGGTCAATGAGATGTTGTCTGTTATGTATACTTGTTGGAAGGTCTGTGTGTGAGTGTGTGTGTGTCTGTGTGTGTGAGTGAGTGCACGACTATTTCTAGAAGCAATGTGGGATGGATTGTGTATAAAAAGTAGATTCAGGGTCAAGCATAAACACTAATTATTGTACATACTAAAGCTGTTTTTCATACCTTCACTGAAAAATCTATCTGTAATCTTTTCAGTGCATATTCCATGTGCAATATTGTCGTACCTCACTAATACACTGAACCCATGTTCTTAGTATGTCGTATGTGCATTCAGTAGGCTACAACAGAATACATGTGTATGGTAATTAAATAGGTTAGCTTTACACACACACGACATAAAATGGCAAACAATAATTATAATTGTTGATAAATGCACTGCTCGCATTTCTGTGAGCGTCACTTATAATTTGATATCTCCCAATGTAATGAATATGTTGTATTATGTTTGTATTGCTCTTGTGTATAATATATGGGTGTAATTAGGATATAATGTGATGTTGTTGTTAGATGTACTGGCAGTAAAAGAGCAAAACAAACAGGTCAAGTGAGAGAGACAAAGGTGGTGCAGCAAGCTGTGGGTCAGGACCCCTTTCTGCCACCCAATGACACAGCCGTAACACCTTTGAATCCTGGGGGCGAAATCCCTCTAAGTAAGTAGAGTAACCTACAAAAACACTCCAGCTTTCTGGGTGGCTGTATATGCTTTCTTGAGATGGTTTTAAATGTGGTGACTGATGGGACGATATTGAGCGTAAAGGGGACTGCAGGGGAAAGATATTTTTTCAGTGTACAGTATAGCACCTGCGATCTGGACATCGCAGAGACAAATGCAGTATGTTGTCTGATGGATTTAATGACACCCACGTTTCTTTGTGTTGAAAATAAACGCACATCCAAAGCCCATGTGCTGCACACACTCACATGGTGTTGCAGTTATTATAGTACCTCCATTGTGCTGTTTTTCTTGTATGTAAAAGAAAATCTGTTTCAATAAACCTGACAGGTATCATCTTTTGTCAACTGTGTGTACTCTTTGTGCAATTTTGTGGCTTTTGTCACAAAGGGAGTGCTTGAGCTCAATAAAGGTGATGTGCTCCGGGTGACTAAAGAGGGAGATTGCAGACTGACTCTGAGTGCTGAAATGGCTGTGGGCTGCACAGAGCACAGTGAGAGAGTGCTCACTGTTGTTGAGAAACCGCACTTTCCTGCTGTGTGGGCTGTAGCTTCAGGGAAAAGGGAGAATTAGAGATACAACAGGCCACAGCATACACACACCAAGTTGTGCACCCACACACGCATCCTCACTCATCTCTGTGATACATACAGTCTCTCTCTATACACCCACCCACAGATACACACAAGATCATTTTGAAACCCCCACACACATTATCTCGAAATCGCAATTCGATTTTTCAAAATAGGTCTAAACAGATGCTTCTCAACCATATAGAAAATACCACCTGACATGATGTGAGACCTGCCTCAGATCCAGCTATAGTCTTACCATACCCATGCCCATAACCACATCCATGCAAAAATCATCTGATGAGAGCACTGCATTTAGATACAAAATAAGCTAAAATCATACAGCAACGAATTGTATGGCCAACTGAAAATGAAATTAAAGTAAAATAAAATAAAATAAAAAAAACACATGAAACATGACAGTTTTGCTGTAGATATGTAAACACTTTTAGCCACCTTTTATCATCAGCTATGTGTGTGTATGCCTGCTGGCCTGTTTAAAAAAGTCAAGATGCTGAAATGTTTTTTGGCCAAATTGCTTACCCGTAGACAATTTCTAGGGTGGGTGAAGGCCTTTGGCGGGATTTTTTCGCTGTGAATTAAATACAGATTAGTCTGTCAAGCGTTAAAAAATTAATGAGTTTTCTTGTCTCATAGGTCGCAAATTTCTTTCAAGCCGAATAACAACGATACAAGGTAAGTTAAAGCAGAGACTTTCTTATATAATGGTTTTTGGTTAAAGCCATTTTAGCTAGGTAAGGGATATGGCCTACGTAGCCTATAGGAGTTAGCCTGCTAGCCAGTCACCCACACGTTTTAATTTTGAGAACCACCAAGATGTAAAGATAATTTCAGTATGTGTTAAGCTTAGAAAGGTGTTTGATACATGCAACTTGTATTTAATCTGTGTCTGAAATTTATGTCACTGTGAAGTCAAGTTACACCCTCACTAAACAGCAGTTTGTTGACCTTGTTGAACGTATGTAAGAGAAAATGTAAGGCAGACGCTTTGACCTGTTAAAACTTAGTTTATAACATCTGTTGTATTATTGGAGTGAAACCAAAAATAAGAGAAATCATGATACATGTGTTCTAACTGTTATTATTATTTCACGTTGAACAAGTTCATTGGCGCAATCATTTAAATGGCTATCACAGCCACCTGTCGTTGAATGAGCGCATGATACGTTTTGTGATGGTAAGTCGTTTTGTCTGTAATATTATGTGAAGTGTTGCGGCGCCCTCCAGTGCTCTTGGCTGAAAAATAAAATACGGCTACAATAATGGCAGCCTTGGTTGAAATGCATTGTGGAATAATAGCGTGGTATGCCGGAATAGCTCAGTTGGGAGAGCGTTAGACTGAAGATCTAAAGGTCCCTGGTTCGGTTCCGGGTTTCGGCAAAGTCATCTTTTAGTCACGATAAAACTGAGACACGTCATAGTGATTCGGCTCTTTATGTATTACACCAGAAAGATTAAGTAGAAAGATTAAGTCCCCCTTTGTGACGAAAGGTAACCTCCTCATGTAGATTTACTAAACTAGTAAACGCGTGGAAATTAGCTGGTAATCTGAAAGAAGGTGTCCTCTGAATGTGGACGACCGTGAATTATTTGCAGTCAGGCTCGTGAGCTAAATTCAAGTATCCTAATTTCAGTTTCAGTCTGGGACTCGATGTACAGGGCGTTAAATCAAAAGATGGTCATCAAAAATCTTCGGCTTCACTTGGCTATCTTATGTGTTGTCTATTGGCTTTTAAACAATAGCGTTTCGTGGGGGAAAAAACATTGTGGTCTAAAGTGTCCTGAAACGCGTCCATTTCTGTGGCCAAAAAAACGAACCACTAGGCGGAGCTGTTCTGTTACAAATAGTGAGGCCAGCTAAGCAATGGAATACAGTTTCTATCCTAAAAGCACCATAAAAAATAAGCTTCAAAGCAA
This sequence comes from Coilia nasus, assembly GCA_027475355.1. Lineage (NCBI taxonomy): Eukaryota > Metazoa > Chordata > Actinopteri > Clupeiformes > Engraulidae > Coilia > Coilia nasus. The sequence goes on from CM050211.1 coordinate 35,944,443, forward strand.
AGTTAAAATTTTGCTACTTTTAAAATTGTCTATGCAGCCACATCATCACTCAATAATGGTAGAAGCTTTTGGCAGTATGTTGGGCTGTTGGGTTGTCAGCCTAATTCACGCCAAGGCCTACTGGCTTGTCAGTTGTGTACACCAGTTAGGTGGAAGCGCTGTTCTGTTCACTGAGAGTTCTGCAAGCACAGGAAACAAAACGTAGCGGGGGCATTTGCGTCACATCCATTGAAAGTGCAGCAGAATGCTCCCCTCACTTTCCTCCCTTACCTCACCCCTCCTGTTGGTGCCCTAATCAGCAAGTATACAGCGACTGAATGGAGCTCTTTGGAGCGAGGCTTTTGAATTGGAGGGAGCGAGGTGGGAGACAAACCGGTGGGTGCAGAGTGTTCCCGCTGATGGACAGATCTCGCTAATGGACTCCTGTTTGAGGCCACTGGGTTTCGGGGAGTGATTGACAGATGCAGAAAACACACATTTAAATTCTCCTTTTTCCAAGCACACCTTTTCACTGTCCCTTTTTCTACCCTGGGATGAGGGGTAGGGTTGAGGGGTCGGTTGTGCGTATAAGTGCAAACTAGGCCTCTGGGTGTGTAAAAATGATATGGTATGCAGACCATAGCAGCTGAGTGTGCAGCTGAGCATAGCAGCCGTGTTTGAATACAAAGTCATTAAGTATTGCTGTGTCTTACATCAGTTTTGCTTGCACTCATAATTGCAGCAGTAAGCTTATATGGCCAGAGTTTTGAAGAGGGTTGCAGAGACCAAAGGTCCCTCTGGTGCCATTGCAACCCTGAATGATGGCACTCGGCAGTCACAAGGGCTGGTTGCTGTTATTGTGCTTGTGTTTATGTTTGTTGATATGTCATGTATATGTTGGGTAGACGTAGGGGGGTACTTATATGTGTGTCATGCACTGCACTGTATGGACTGCAAAAACTAATTTCCTCTAAGTGAACAATAAAGGTTATCTACAGTACAGGATGGTCAGAATACAGGGTAGTTTGTGACCATGCAAGCAATGGTATGACAACTATGGCCTTTGAAAAAAAAAAAACTGCCCATAAAAAAGTTCCTGCATGTTTTTTTATATTAGCTTTTCTAATCAGTCACAAAATAAGTTTTAATGGTGGAAAAGCTGTTTAATGTGTAATGTGTCCATGTGCAACACCCTCAATGCTTAAGGAGATATAGCCTTAGTCATTTAAAAAGTGGTCTAGTTGTTTTTGGTCCACACCCTGTCTGTATCAGGCAGCCATAAGGACATACTCCTTTGCCATCCTGCCCAGTACTGCACAGTAGCCCTACCATCCATACTTCAAGTTTTAAAGCTTTCAGTTTTATTTATATAGCACATTATCATATATCGTCATATCATATATAACGGCCATTTAATATGTTTTACATAATAAAATAAACAGATATAAAAAATGCAAATAATAAAAACAGTCCCCCAAATATATGTTTAAAAAAAGATAAATGGAATAATAGCCTAATATTTCACTTTCACACCAGTGGCCATTAAATGACTGAAATGTAGTGAAAAATAAAATCTATTATTTCTTTTTAAACTAGACCGTGCTGGGGTAGCTTTGATCTGTACTAATAGTTTGCTCTAGCAGTGGGCATCATGATGGCCAAAGGCCAATTCATCCTGCCTAGATTTAACTCTGAGCACTACCTAAGTAACTAACTGAGCAATGTCAGTACATCGAAAAGACCTTTTACGTTTTATATTGATGTAACATGTCTGCAATGGAGTGATGTGCTCTCATTTCTTTGTTTTAGTAAGAATTCTGTCTGCAGCATTTTTAATGAGTTGTACCTCTCACGCTGACCTTTGAGGGATGCCAATGAGGAGAACATTGCAGTAGTCATCCCTACAGGATATAAAAGCTCAATAATAATCCAGATATATTATTAATAATGTAAAAACACTACTTTACTTATTTCTATAATTGAAAAGCCACTCTGTGGCCTAGTGTCCACTCCAAGTTAATCTCCGGGGCATGGTGCGTCTCAAGGGGGTAAAGTGGCGAACAGGGCGCACTGCCGTGCCCAGGACCTGATTCAATTTTGGTAATTGAATTAAACATTCAGGTGGAGAAAGCCCCTGAGTGCCAGACGTCAGTGAGAGTGCTTCAGCCAATTCGGTTTGCTCCAATTAATCCCAGCACCCATTCAGAACGCACACAGCAACCCACTGGCATGTACCGGCAACGTCTGGCATAGCCCGCGGCCTTGCGTAACACTGACTTCCACAGTCACAGTAAACACATTCTGTGCTTCTCTGTGTTCGTGTCCGTGTGTGTGTCTGTGTGTGTGTCCGTGTGTGTGTCTGTGTGTGTGCATGTGTTTGTATGTTTGTGTGCATTTTTTTCCTTGGGTATCTATCGCTCTTTGGCATGCATCGTGGAGCCCTGTGGGTGGGAGGGTGAGGGGGATGATGGCATAGACAGCAAAACAAAGACAGATGGCAATCGGCACAGAGTGGCAGAGTGAGAAATATTAATGAAAGATAGCTAATTGATGGAAGGGTGTCCAGTTGTATGATAAAACTGTGAACTAGGATTTTTACCCGTCTATATGGCTAGCACTGTAAGGTTGTTGTATAGGGTAATGTTTTTTTTTAATGTTTTTGAGGTATGTAAAACATGGACGTTCATTTTCTTGCACCTGATAATCAGTGTACAGATAGATTAATGCATCTGGAATGAGGTATAAAGTTGACTTTAACTATCTTTTTTTTGTATTTTGTGTGAATGAGATAAAATAGGTCAGAATTGAGACATCAACAACACAGGGGAAACATGTTCCTAGAATAAGCTACTTGAACTGTAGTCATGGCAACAGCAAAAAAAAAAAGTGTTCCGTCTCCCTGGGATGCATGTCTCCACATTTTACCCACTGGTTGCTTCAAAACCCCTCGGCTTTAGGAAGAGATTGACCGCTATCGCTTGTGGTCGATCGAGACCATTTACACTGGATGCCTTCCAAATCCAGCTGCATTATACGGTCTTATCTTTTTATTGTGCCCCCAGTGATACAGCTACCTCCACTGAGCCTGTCGCCATTGTAGGATCAGAAATGCAATCTCCATGTTGGATGATGGTGGAGATCAGAAAGAATAACACACAGAAAGATGATGAGTTTGATAAGATCATCCCCCACCGCGGGCATGCCTGCATAACTACTCTGTGGAGTTTGCTGATTTCAGCTGTGGTATTGTGCACAGAGGGACTGTTTCCCGGTAACTACCACCATCACTAACGGGAAGAGCTATCAGCAATTCTTTTGCAGCAAAATCCACTAGTCATTTCAAACAGGCTGGACACATAACGGACGGGAGGGTGGGAGTGGGGATAGCGGGTGGGCTCTCGGCCTTTGTTTTTTATGTAATGCTTTTTCCTGTTGACAGAGCCTCTCCTCACCTTTGTCTCTCACACTGTGCAAGCCTTTTCTCTCTTTTACGCCAGCCCTTGGCTTAATTGCTTGTGCTTTTTCTCATTTCCGAGCACTGCAGTGAGTCAGCTCGTACAGGCATGCAGAGTAGTGACACGGCTCTTGTGGGCTCTCTAACTTTCATTCCGGTAAATTCTGTCAACACCAGTATAATCTCTAATATTGTGAGGTACAGCTTTTATGGCCGTGCACATGTACAGAAGCTGGCCTGTTCATAGGCACCCACACACACACGCACACACACACACAGCACAAGCTTGAAAGAGCAGGCAGTACACGTGTGCGGTCGGAAATGGGTAGCTGCCCTCTGGAGAGAGGCGAGCGAGCAGCATCGTGGTTACACACCTGCAGGATGTCACCTACTGTTGAGCAGGCCTAAGGTTTAATGAGGCAAGTGCTTTTAAAGGCCTTTCACATTGCAGCGCCTGTGAAGAGAGTAGAGTACGGAACATGATGCACTTACACCACATTACACGTTCACTTTAGGCACCGTGTTTATTATGGCAGAATTATCCTTCACCTTCACCCTCACCCCCCAGTCCCCTCAAAGGCACAGCATTTCGTAGGAGTGAGAAGGAGAAGAGAATGTCAACAATGTCCGTCCCTTGTGTTTGGAGTGTGGAGGGCCCATTGTCCCAGCACAGACGCCGGCGCACAGAATAAATAGCCCACACACTCCATCGGAACAGCATAGGCAAACAGGCCCGGGGACTGTTCCCGCCCACTAATTTATGCAGATGTGGCTCCACGAATCTGCTCTGTCTTTGTACTCTCCAGGGTCGTGACCTGTGGAGTTGTTGTGCGTCATCGTACCCCTGGGTCTCGTGCCACTCGAGCACATAGCTCCAGTGTGGCACTGGTGTGAACGCCTTCTCTCCGCAGCGGGGAATCTCGGGGGCGATGTGGGTCATGTGCTTTCACTTCTGTGCGAACCAACTCACAAGCGTAGCGCGGACATTATGTAAGACAGTAATTACGTCCTAGCTGTGACACAGATTATACGTTATGGGCAAGACAGACAGGGATCAAAGGGACTGCTGCTCTTCCTTCTGTGCTTTCCAACCAGGAATTAACCGAGGATCAAGCCAAGTCACCCAGCACACATTAGTTTATGTAGTACATTTGAAGAAAACTACAGGAGTTGTACCAAAGGGTTTGTTCATGTCGAGATGAAAGACCAAACTAGACTGAAGTTAACAGAATAAAGTGTAAACAGCAGGACTCTCTGCTTTTCTTTTACAGCTTAAGCTGTAATTTCTGTGATTTGTTTTTTAACCCATACAGAAATATTTGTAATTTTGTGATGGCCATTAGCAGGCTTTGGATCGTGGAACACACACACACACACACACACACACACACACACACACACACACACACACACACTATACCTCTCTAGCTTACACAAACCCACCTTTAAAGGTTTTGAACTTTTTCACACGTATTAATGTAAAACAACTTATTTAATGTATTTATTTATTTTATTTATTTATTTCATTGTTGTATTTAAAAAATGTGTAATATTTAATTTTACTGCTTTGGCCATGAAATAGCCATAGTTCCTCAAAATGGCAGTAAACTATATAATCAATCAGTCAACCAATGAGCCTATACCCACACTGTATCTCTCCAGCCTCCACATGGCTTTAAAGTACGAGTGTGTCAGTGTGTGCCTTCAACAAAGACCGACTGGGGGGTTGCAGTGGCACCACCCCGCACCACCCCACCCCCACATCACCTCAGACACGCACGTCAGCCATCCGGCCACAGCGCACCACAGGCTGCTGCTTCTCTAAACCGACTCACGAGTGGTGGGGTGGTAAACAAGCACGTTGAGGATGAATAATAATAACAGGCTGCGACGCCTGTAATTCACTCTCGCTGTCAGTCACGCTGTCATGTGCCGGGAGGCTCCACCACGGCGTACAGACTTACGTTACGTGTGCTATGTGGGTTCCCTTTGTGCGGAATGCGGTGCGTGGCCTGGAGGGCGTGTGTAAGACCGGTTTGCCCCATGCTCGCTCTCCGTAGGCCCAGTCCTGCTGACACTCAACATGTGAGGATGACCACAAGTGCGCACGATGACCTGCGACAGGCAGAACACGTTAGTCAGGGTTACGCCATGACACAATTACATCAGCTGCCGTCTAGCTTTAATGAGTAACTTTGACCCGCTCCGGTCAGCAGTAATGTTGCGTTCCGCTTTGATTGTGCCGTGTCAACATATGTGTGCGATGTGTGTTCAACCTTGATTATGCCATGTCAACATAAGTGTATGCTGTTGCGTTGAGCTAGGATTGTGCAGTGTGAACATATGGGTATGGTGTTGTGTTTAGCTTGGATTGTGCAATGGTAACGTGTATGGTGGTGTAGCTGTGGTTGTGCAATGTCAACAGCATATGCATATGAGGGCTTTGTTTTGTGTCAGGCTCTGTTTGGGAACCACACACATGGCTGTACATATGAGCAACAGGCAGGATCCTACGGCAGTACTTTCAGCTCTTTTTTTCTTGTTCCACTCTGTTAGTCTTCCCCTGCTTGCCTCCTGTAATATCTTGACTTGTCTACTACTTGAGTGTGCACAACGTCTGGCTTTTTGGAACTTGGTGTTCCCCCCACCCCCCACCTCTACCCCACCCCATTCCCCCTTGTGCTTTTCAGTATCAACACGTGCTCCAGTCTGTGTGCTCAGTGACCGAGTGTGTGAGTGTGCTTTTGTGCGCGTGCATGAGTGTATGTTGGCATTATGTAATAGCTCCTCCCCTCCTCCTACAGCAGATCTTAAAGGAGACAGCACTGCGGGAGGCTCTTCATTCAGTTAGCTCACAACAGCTAATGAGGCTGTTTGGCTTTGCAGGAGATTTTTTGAATGTATTTTTTAGGGCTGTTTACAGTTTTGTTTTGTACCTTAACTGTGGCGTTCGATGGCCTCTTTTCTGGGTCTCAAGTTACACAACACATGTAATGTACGCTAATGATGTGAAACCCCCCACCAGGCAAAATTTCCAAATCCTGATTTTCCAAATCCTGTTTTTCTGAGATACATTAACTAAAATAATCCCATTATGATTGTCTAGACCAGACATTAATGAAATGAGTTAAACATGGGTAGCCTTTTTTATTATTTACTTGTTGCTTAACACATTTACATTATGAATTGAAGGGAAAAGAACATATTATTCAGATGTCGATGGCAATGGCAGGACCATATCGATCAGTTCTATTTCTACCAACCAGCCTATAGCCCTATAGCTGCCCAGTGGCGAGGTGGGCTGCCAAGCCAGTGAACTCTGCATGGCTCTGTTAACCACTGCCAGGATCATCACGCTGGTGTCGATGTCCCAGGGAGTAGTGAGATGCTCCTCGTCACTCAGTCATCCATATTGAATGAGTGGGAGTCTGGTAACTCCCCATAGAGGCTCTCACAGTTTCGCTCAAAGGCCACGTTACTGTGTCAGATCACCCCTGTCATTAAGACGAGTACAGGGGAAAAAAATGACTTCAAACATAAGCAGTATTGGTTTCCCTCTTGGGGCAAAACAATCTTTTCTGCTGCTTGCCGTCCTGTGTGTGTGTTTTTGTATTATGTGTGAGCGCAGGCGTGAGTGTGAGTGTGCACGGAGTGCGTGCATACTGCGCTCACATTGATTCTGTTGAATGACCTGCCAGCTGATGTGTGAAATGAGAGCTGGGTTGTTTTTTTGCCTCTGGTGATGTTGACGGCGTCTGTTGCCGAGCTGATAGAGAAATTTCTGCTCTCAAAAACGTGAGCGAGTCCCTGTAACATGTATAATTTAGAGCGCCTTCCAGCCCGACCCGCTCTTCAAGGCATTAGCCTCATTCTGTGTACAGAAAGGTTTTTTTGATGCCGTCGTTGGTTGAAGCCTCGTGACTGAACACCTCTGTTTTTTTGCACATCAGGGGTATCAATCAGAAAGTAAAATCCTTGCCATGTATTTGATCCAGTCATTTTCTGACAAACTTGATTCTAATGAGCACACAATTGATCAGACATGGAGATCGGCTTATTAGTCAAATCAGCTGCATTAAATGCAAAGGCAGGGGGAATACATGGCAGGGTTTGTACTTTCTGAAGTCGATATTGACACCGTCGTGTAGGACAATGCACAGTCCCTGATTGGCTCTGTCAACAAACACAAATTTAGATGTAAACAACAACAAATGGCAAAACATTTCTGGCAATGGCTTTGGGCCATGGTGTTCCCTCTTGCTATGTGGACGTGGCCAAGTCCAACTGTGTTATGCCTTTCTGTGTGTCACAGGGCGTACACGTCACAGGAACATGTGTCACTCACTAAACATATGCATAGTTGTCCAATAGTCCACACACCCAGCCACTGTGACAAAGGACTTACCCCAGGACCGCAGTGACCCAGAGTTTGCACTAAGTAGGCTATAGGTGAGGTTTCAAAACCAATATTTGTGAGTTCGTCTGTACCAAGAGCACCGTGTCTTTCTGTTTTCAGTGTTATCAGTGTGTGAATGTTATTGCTGCCTTGTGGAGCCTGCCAATCCGGTGCAATATAATAAGGAGAGCTAATATCACAGTGTTGTCTATTTTCTCCTTAGGGTTTCAAGTGTAACATAAAAATAGGCACCGCATATCAAAATATCAGCTCTGGGCTCTTTGATCGAGATGTGATCCCCACAGTGCAAGACGTCGCATCAACTTTTCTTTTTTCCATTTCTTACATGTTACGAGGGGACGTGCTGGGAGGGTGGCTGTCAGGGCCTGTGGTGCAATTGCTAGCACTGGGTGCTGACAGTGGAAGGTCAGTGCCATGCTGGGGGTGGCATGTTGGCATTTATAGGGTGCCCTGGGGACAGATGGCATCCGCGCCACTCAGGCTGCCTTATTCATTCCTCGATCTGATCTGATCTGCATGGCATTTCACAGGTCAGATGCTGAACATATGTGAGCCATGCACGGAGTTGTGCTAAAGGCACATAGTGGCTGTGGGCCTATGGATTTTTTTCTTCTAGAGTGGTGTCCCTAATGACTTGATTATTTATATCTAGAGTGCCCCAAAGCTTAAAATTCTTCTGCATGTTTTCCAGTCCCAAGCACCTCTTGGGTTGTAGTTATGGATATATAGATGGACTCTTTATTTATCACGACGGGAATTATACCATCCAGTAGGTGTTCCAGTAGTTCCAGTGGCATCTGCTTTCTTCCTCTTGATATCCCAGATTGAATCATAAAGTGCCTTGGACATGTGCTGACACACAGAGAGATCACACACCAGGTTTGACGTCTTATTTTTCGCCAACTAGACAGACAGATGCACCACAGGGGGGTATTGACAGCAAAAGGGCACAGACATCCTTCGCCTGCGACTGACCCTTTTCCAGCAGGTACACCAGTCAAAAAAGATCCCTGCTTCACCCTACTGCTACTGTCAACACAAGTCATTTCCTGATGAGTTCCACGAACAGGGTCAAACCTGATCCCACACAGATGTCTGAAAATATGACCGTTCTGGTGGGGGTGGGGGTGCAGTGTGAGGGGCAGGTTATGGGGTAGGAGTGAGGGGTTGGGGGGGCGGGGGGGGGGGGGGTGTGGGGGGCCTCGGTGTGAGAGTGGGAACAGGGGGGGTAGGGGGCACAGGAGGGGAGGGGGGGGGGGGTGCGTGATGGTGAGGCACTGACAGCGCTGGCCATCGAGTGGGCTGTGTGAGATGTCAGGCCAGGCCTCATGTTGCCATGTGACAGAAGCAACCTGGAAGGAAGCTGATGATGGTCCCAGTTTTGGTGCAAAGCCAACGAGTCTCCTGTACAAAGTCTCCTGTACAACCACGTCAGTTCCCGGATGGGAAATCTGTCTGGGTGCTTACACGGGATAACACCAGCCTTATCAGGTGGAAGAAAATAGATGCAGGAGACTCCCGTACATGCGTCTATTGAAGTGTGTGTGTTTAACTTCTGTCTCTGCAGTACGAGGTTTCTGGGTCTTTGCTGGCCCCTGTGCGCTCAGGCTGGAGAGGCAGTGGGATTTAGGCAGGGTTTTCCCAACGGCCTTGTCCCCCTTTAGAGAAAGGGAGAGTGGAGAGATAACTGGCACATCCCCTGCGGCTCTGGTGCCGAGTGGCTCTGGCGGTGGTCCAGCCGGCAGCAAGCCTCGCAGAGGAGTGCAAAGATCCAGGATGGTGATAGGCAGGGGTGGGTTGGTGGAGGGAGGGATGGGGAGGGAGGGCTGGGGTGGGGTAGGGAAGGGTGGGGTGGGGTGGAATACATGCCGTGTGGCCTTGTCGTCGTGTGGCTCAGGTGTCTGGCTGCGGTGGCGCGATGGCCAAGCCATGTCGAGTCGAGGCCCTAGTGACGCACAACGCACCCCATCTCGGTTCCCTGCGACCGTTCACCTGATCTGCCTCCAGCTCCTCCTCAACTCTCCACCTCCTCCTCCACCACCTCCTCCTCCTCCTCTCTCTTCATCTCTCCATCTCTCCATCTCTCCTCCTTCGGTCTCCACCACGGCACACGGTGTCACTCAGCCCACGGTAATCTTTGATCCGCTGACGTTTGGCCTCTGATTACAACACGGCCCCTGCCCCTGGACGCCAGCCAGCTCTCTGGTCACATGGGATGGTGGCCTAGCTTCTGGTGGCTTGACCAAAGCCGAGGGGACGGACTTTTTGTGGCAAAGCGTTCGATTAGAAGGAGGGACAAACGGCTGGCATCGGCACCCTGAGAGTGGCACCCTCGCAAACAAACAGGGCAGATCAGTCCCGGGAAAATGTGGGTAAACAAACAGAAGCCTGCCCCAAAGTCAAACACGACGCAATCGTACGGCCATTTGTCCTTGAGCGGTGTCACCAGCTGGTCTAAAATTATCCGCAGACCACACACACCTTACAGGCATGGCGGGCAAATGTCCTTATTTAGACGATGACATATTTGCAAGGACTTGTAAAACACAACTCGCACAGCCCTGCTGGCGGCTTTCGCAGGAGTGAGAAGTGATGGATGAATGGTTTGCTGGGAGGAATGATGGAAAGAATGAGGGGCTCCTCTGATGATCCCCCTCTCACTCTCTCTCTCTCTCTCACTCACTGTCACTCACTCCCTCCCTCCATCCCCTCTTCTCCTTCTCTATCCCTCTATCTTCTCAGCTGCATAGCAGGATAATCAGTGGGATCATGCCTACAATACTAAATGATGGCCTCTCTCTCTCTCTCTCTCTCTCTCTCTCTCTCTCTCTCTCTCTCTCTCTCTCTCTCTCTCTCTCTCTCTCTCTCTCTCTCCAGCCCTCGCTCTTTCAGCAGGGACACTGGGTCAGATTAGAGTCATTGTTGCTCCTGTCTGCAGAGGACTGTTTGTGTTTGGGCATGCACTGATGAATGTGTGTTTGCATCTGGTAAATGCAAATACTCATTCTTTTGAAACCATAACGTCACACGACACGAATAATCAGCGTAAGAGATTGAAGGCCCGGGGTGTTTTTTTCGAGTCTGGTTTCTGTGCAGTGTGCTAACGTGCTGGCCACACGCCCTGCATTAGTTATGCATCAATTCTGCCTGAAGTTCATAAACAAGCCTAGGAGAGGCTGGGAGAGATTACCCTTATATAGCCCTGATCAAGGCTCTGTTGCTGGAATAACTGGTTATTTCCTGCACACTGGGACGCTCAGGAGGGCTGTTTATGAAGCAGTGAACTCTGATCCTCTCCCACTTTTTTCACACTCTGTTTCTCTCTCTGTTTCTCTCTCTGTTTCTCTCTCTCTCACCCTCTCTCTGTCTCACCCCACAGTCACTCATGTGCTTTGTCCTCTGGCCGGGTTGTGCTTGGCTTATATTTAAACCCATGCTACATTTTGGCAGCACCACAGGCATTTCTGGCACAGACCCTAACTTGAGCAATCCACCCTGTCTCTGTCACTGTCAATATCTGTCTATCACTCTTTCGTTCTGTCTCTGTTTCCAACTGTCTGTCTGTCTCTCTGTCTCTGTCCTAAAACCTCCACCGCACTGTCTTTCTGTTGGTTTTAAAGCCTCTGACAACATTTAACCTTTCGCATCAAATCTAAAATTATCCGCACATCTGGCGAGTCCGTTGCATGCAGAGAAATGGATTTATTCGTCCATCCAGTTTAGTCCGCTGACTGAGTGTCCAGTCGTTATTTTTTTGTTGTTTTTGTTTTGAACGGTTATGTGTGTCGTGATGGCCTGATAGCCTCAGGCTTTTTAATCCCAGCCCACAACATCTGCCCCTAACCCCACCCCACCCCCATGGCTATGCGTGGCTAGAACACTGTGTTCCGTGTGTAATGAGCATGCCTGAGAAAGAGCAGCAACTTTGACATCTGGGGCGGCAGTCGGTCAGTGTGTACAAAAAGACAAGCACAGCAGCCGTGTTGACTAAGCATGCAGCAGACACACTCACACACACACACATGTACACACACACTCACACACACACACATTAGCTACACACACAGAGGTGCACATACACACACACTTAAAAACATTTTTTTGTATTTGTCTCTATTGCTGTTAATTCCTCTTTGTCTCTTTCAGCCGTGTTGACTAAGCATGCAGCAGACAATCACACACACACACTAGCTACACACACGCGCACACACACTCACACAAATGTAGTAGCTTAGTGCATAAAATATGTATTTCTTTTTGTCTGCTATTGCTGTTAATTCCTCTTTGTTCCCCTCCCTGTTTCTTGAGGGGAAAAAAAGAGGAAGAACACAGAGGCGTGTGTGTTGCGCTCCCACAGTCAGACTATCCCCACATGTTCCAGCCCTGCGCTGCGCTAGACAGCACAGCACAGCACAGCACAGCACAGCACAGCACAGCACAGCACAGCACAGCACAGCACAGCACAGCACAGCACAGCACAGCACAGCGAGCCCTGGTCATTTATGGTGTGTACTGTGGTGTTGTGTTTCCAGCGTGGGGGTGTAAGATCATAGTCACAAGCCACTCCCGCACAGGGGGGCCACAGACACTGTCCACCAGTCACAGGTCGTGCGGTGTGTGTGTGTGGCTCACAGAAATGTGCTCGTGTTCCAGCAGCAGCGCTCACGGACGGAACAGCCCAGTGATTTATTGTGTTTTTTCTTTTTCTTTTTTTTTTTTTTTTCTTTCTCAAGATGTCAGCGAAGAAAACATGGAACATTCCAGGAACTGGCTGCAAAGATTGAATAATTAAATTGCAATAAAGATAAATTTGTTGATTGTGGTTCTTATCTTGTGTGCGCCTGTTTGTGTGCGTACATAGCAGCATGTGAATAGCGAATTGTTTGTGTTCATGTCTGTGTAGAGATAAACAGAGAGGATTGAAATGTGTGTGTGTAGGGCGCGTGTGTGCGTGAGAGAGAAAAGACAGAGGCAGAGTATGTGTGTGTGTGTATGTATATGTATGTATGTGTTGGGGCATGTGTGTGTGAGAAACTGCATTTGTTGTGTGTGTGTGTGTGTGTATGTATGTGTTGTAGCATGTGTGTCTGAGAAAATCTGTGCATTTGTTGTGTATATTTGTGTGTGTGAGTAACTCAATGCAAGTGTGTCTACACTTGCCAGCTTGCAAGGTGAGTGGGTTTAGCGTGAGGGCAGAGTTTGCTGTCATGGAGTGGCGCCCAACATGTGATGGCAAATTAAAGTTACGGGCTTCTGTTCCCAACGTCAATCATGCTCATTTCTCTCTGTAGCTGGTCCAGCAACTATCTCTGCACTTCTGTCAGAAAAATTAACAGTCAAAACAACTGGGAACTGTTAATTTGTCTGACAGATGTGCACAGATACAGTTGCTGTATCAACTTAGAAAATGTGCGGAAACTCATTGCCTTGAAAAAAGTAAGTTCAAAAGACTTACAATAATTAAGCTGCACTAATAACCATTACTGAGTTAACACTACTAAATAAACTTTCGTTTTTTAAGTGAACTCAGCTTGTTTTTTCTAAGTACTCCTTATTGTTTTGAAGTAAATGCAGCTTGTTTATTCTGAGTAAGTGATACTTAATCAGCTCACTTTTTTAAGTGGGCATGACTTATTTTTATTTATTAGACACACATTGAAACATTTAGTAAAACTTCATGATTTTTAGTTCAGTTTACAAACTGCTTTAAAACTGACAATAAATATACAAATCATTGTTAAAAAGGCATTGTTAAAAGCATCAACAAAATTACCAATTACAAAAATTCATTGCACCGCGAGTTTTCTGGCAACATCACAAGGGTACAATTTCAAAAAAATGCTACAAATGTGCAAACATGAAGAACATGCCATTTTTGGTTGCAGGTTAAGACATTAGGCTTAAAATATAAAATGAAATCCATAATCTAAACAGGTATGTGGCAATATGACTGTACACAACACAAAAACAAACCTTTTACTTTCCACAATCTAAGTAGATCATTTTGTAGAGTAAGCAACTTCAGTGGGAGGGTGGTATGTCCCAATCCTAGAACAGACTGAATAAATCGCAGGCTATTAGACATACATTTTGGATAGTCAAGATGTAGAGCGTAGGTGAGGCCAAACAAAAGACACACAGCCAAGGGCAAGTCCTGAATGTCATCCAAGACAGCACTGCCCCCAGAACGATCTCATGGGACGCCGCAGGATATTCACCATTCTCACCAAGAATGGTGAGCTCTCCCACAGTCATGGAGGCGATAACTAATGCAAAAACAAATTATGCCAAGTCTTAGAATTTGTTCAGTTGACAATTAACTGACAGCAGTTAAGGGTGACCAAAATGCATCATGTGCAGTCAAGATGTTTTGAACCTGAGCCATGCTGAAGATGGGTTTGGCCAAAATGTTTGTCTCGACTGTGATGCTACCAGATAAAATAGCATGAAATACCATGTTAAAAGCTTTCACTATTCCATCTTTTACTACACACACTTCAAGTTTTTAGTGCCACATGTAGTGGAACAGTCCAAAAGCATTACTGAAACATGTTTCATTGCAGACAAGGTGTACTTTAACACGATTCATTACTGTTGATAAATGAGCCAAAACAATGCCATATTCAAAAACAATAGAAAAACAAGCACAATCAGAGATGGCAACCTAGTCCCCCATGTGGACGAACAGGGTCATTGTGGGAGGACAGACACACAGAAAGACAGACACACACACACACAAGGACTGGATTATTGCAATACCTGGTCAACCCCCTCTGGGGGAACAGGTAATTGGTACATTCCAGACATTTTTAACTAAAAGCTAAAAGTCACTGAATGCCATGAGAGGCAGAATGTGTCAGGTGGTAAGCCTGTATTGGGTCTTGAACCCGGGTCTCTTTGGGTGTGAGAAACTGGTGGCTAACCCATTAAATTATCTAGTTCTTTTAAAAACCACCACACGTGCATTATCCTCTCAGCTGCTCTGTGGTTCTGTGTTGTCTGCTATGCAACAGTTTGAAAATACTTATAAAGGCTCGAACAATTCATTAGGCTTGTCCCCAAGTAAAACAGGAATTCCTTTCAGGACAAGGGTGTGCTGGGCCGTCACATCTGATGTCTAATGAAGCAGAGACAATAAAAGTTGAAACAAAGACAAAAACCAAAAAATCTGGGACATTGATCCAAGATGGCGGTGCGTTAACACGCAGCGGCCACACCGGGGTCAAAAAGTTGGTGTTTTGTTTATGTTTCCACTGCCTGGCATAGGCTCTTTTTAGCAGGAACTATGGAATATGTGTCGGGAATTTGAAACACAAGGTTACAATAGGAATACTTTACTGCAGATCGGTAGAAATGCAGTCACTTCTGTCACAGAGAGCACACTCTGTGTTCTCCGTGAACTTCGCCTGCTGCGGGATCCAGCACACCAGCCGGTGGGGTCTCCAAACAAAGCTTGCCTGGAGAGGAGACCTCGGAAGTGGTGTGCAAGAACCCGGAAGTGGGGTAAGAGGGCAGGGATCTGAGCTAGATGGAAAGCAAACACCAGCCGGCCACCTGTCCCTTCCATCCTGCTAGCGAATGTCTGCTCTTTAGACAACAAACTGGACTACATCCAACTACACCGGGATACTCAAAGGATATACAGGAACTGTAATGTTTTCGTATTTGTGGAAACATGGCTCAACGACAGTGTACCGGACTCCGCCATCCAGCTACCAGGACTGCTAGCCTTCCGAGCCGACAGGAATGCTGCACTGTCAGGTAAAACCAGGGGAGGTGGGCTATGCATTCACGTCAACAATGAATGGTGCAGGAATGCGGTGCTCGTTTCCAACTTCTGTTCGTCGCTAGTGGAGTACATGACTGTCAGATGCCGACCTTTCTACATTTCACGAGAATTTACGTCCGTGTTCATAACCGTTGTTTACATCCCACCAAGCGCTAGCGACAATGCGCTAACATCTCTACGAAGCCATCAGTAAACAACAAAATTAACACCCTGATGCACTGTTTATTGTTGCCTGCGATTTCAACCACACCAATCTAAAGAAGGTCCTACCAAAATTCCATCAGAATGTGGATTTTCAAACAAGAGGGAAAAACATACTGGACTGTGTTTACACCAACATCAAGGGTGCTTACCGAGCTGAGCCCCTCCCCCACATAGGACACTCAGACCACTCAACAGTTATGCTAATTCCTGCATATCAACCCCTGGTCAAACGCATCAGACCAAGTCGGAGGGAAACAAAGACCTGGCCTAAGGAAGCAATGGCGGCCCTCCAGGACTGTTTTGAGCGTACTGACTGGGACATTTTCAAGCAGGCAGCCACCTACAACGGCACCACTGATCTGGAGGAATACACCTCAACTGTGACCAGCTACATCAGCAAGTGCACAGAGGATGTGTCTGTCTCCAAAATCATCACCACACGCCCCAACCAGAAACCATGGATGACTGCAGAGGTGAGGGCGCTATTGAAAGCCAGGGACGCTAACGAAGTGAGGAAGACCCTACTCAGAGTCAACCCACGGAAAGCTGCTGGGCCGGACGGCATACCAGGCCGTGTGCTGAGGGAGTGTGCGGACCAACTGACAAATGTTCTTACAGATGTCTTCAACATCTCCCTGGCCACTACCGTCGTTCCCACCTGCTTCAAGACCACCACCATCATCCCCGTTCCGAAGAAACCCACAGTGACTTGTCTCAAAGACTACCGCCCAGTTGCACTGACATCCACCATCATGAAGTGCTTCGAAAGGCTGGTAATGAGACACATCAAGTCACAACTGCCAGCCACACTGGACCCAATGCAGTTTGCGTACCGCCCAAATCGCTCCACAGACGATGCCATCAACACTACCATTCACCTGGCTCTCTCTCACCTGGACCAAAAGGACACATTATGTCAGGATGCTGTTCATTGACTTCAGCTCAGCATTCAACACCATCATTCCTCAGCGACTGATCACAAAATTAGGTGAACTTGGCCTGAACACAACCCTCTGCAACTGTGTCCTGGACTTCCTGGTGGGCAGACCCCAAGCAGTCAGGATCGGGAGCAAAACGTCCAGCAAAACCATACTGAACACAGGAGCTCCTCAAGGCTGCGTGCTCAGTCCGCTGTTGTTCACACTCCTCACTCATGACTGTGCGGCAACACACAGCTCAAACCACATCATCAAGTTTGCCGATGACACTTGATGGTGATGGTGACATGATGGTGGGTCTGATCAGCGGAGGCAACGAGGCCCCGTACAGAGAGGAGGTGGCTCAGCTCAGCAACTGGTGCACCGACAACAACCTGTCCCTCTACGTGGACAAAACTAAAGAACTGGTCATCGACCTCAGATGGACTTTGCATAAACACAACCCACTGTGCATCAACAACCTCCCAGTACAGATATTCCAGAACACAAAATTTCTAGGCATACACATAACTGACAACCTCTCATGGACTCTCAACACCACACACATCACAAAGAAAGCCCAGCAGCGTCTGTACTTCAGTGGGAGGGTGGTATGTCCCAATCCTAGAACAGACTGAAAAAATCGCAGGCTATTAGACATACATTTTGGATAGTCAAGATGTAGAGCGTAGGTGAGGCCAAACAAAAGACACACAGCCAAGGGCAAGTCCTGAATGTCGCCCAAGACAGCACTGCCCCCCAGAACGATCTCATGGGACGCCGCAGGATATTTGCCATTCTCACCAAAAATGGTGAGCTCTCCCACAGTCATGGAGGCGATAACTACTTCCACCTCTGCATGCTGCAAAAACAAATTATGCCAAGTCTTAGAAACAGAAAGAGAGAGAGAGGAAAGAATGAGTGTGGTGGGGGCAAGGGGGAGACCAAGCTGAGGAGACACTGTGTTTAATTGTTTAACTGAATTTGTTCAGTTGACAATTAACTGACAGCAGTTAAGGGTGACCAAAATGCATCATGTGCAGTCAAGATGTTTTGAGCCTGAGCCATGCTGAAGATGGGTTTGGCCAAAATGTTTGTCTCGACTGTGATGGTATCAGATAAAATAGCATGAAAGACCATGTTAAAAGCTTTCACTATTCCATCTTTTACTACACACACTTCAAGCTTTTAGTGCCACATGTAGTGGAACAGTCCAAAAGCATTACTGAAACATGTTTCATTGCAGACAAGGTGTACTTTAACACGATTCATTACTGTTGATAAATGAGCCAAAACAATGCCATATTCAAAAACAATAGAAAAACAAGCACAATCAGAGATGGCAACCTAGTCCCCCATGTGGACGGACAGGGTCATTGTGGGCGGACAGACACACAGAAAGACAGACACACACACACACAAGGACTGGATTATTGCAATACCTGGTCAACCCCCTCTGGGGGAACAGGTAATTGGTACATTCCAGACATTTTTAACTAAAAGCTAAAAGTCACTGAATGCCATGAGAGGCAGAATGTGTCAGGTGGTAAGCCTGTATTGGGTCTTGAACCCGGGTCTCTGGGTGTGAGAAACTGGTGGCTAACCCATTAAATTATCTAGTTCTTTTAAAAACCACCACACGTGCATTATCCTCTCAGCTGCTCTGTGGTTCTGTGTTGTTTGCTATGCAACAGTTTGAAAATACTTACAAAGGCTTGAACAATTCATTAGGCTTGTCCCCAAGTAAAACAGGAATTCCTTTCAGGACAAGGGCGTGCTGGGCCGTCACATCTGATGTCTAATGAAGCAGAGACAATAAAAGTTGAAACAAAGACAAAAACCAAAAAATCTGGGACATTGATCCAAGATGGCGGCGCGTTAACACGCAGCGGCCACACCGGGGTCAAAAAGTTGGTGTTTTGTTTATGTTTCCACTGCCTGGCATAGGCTCTTTTTAGCAGGAACTATGGAATATGTGTCGGGAATTTGGAACACAAGGTTACAATAGGAATACTTTACTGCAGATCGGTAGAAATGCAGTCACTTCTATCACAGAGAGCACACTCTGTGTTCTCCGTGAACTTCGCCTGCTGCGGGATCCAGCACACCAGCCGGTGGGGTCTCCAAACAAAGCTTGCCGGGAGTAGAGACCTCGAAAGCGGTGTGCAGGAACCCGGAAGCGGGGTAAGAGGGCAGGGATCCGAGCTAGATGGAAAGCAAACACCAGCCGGCCACCTGTCCCTTCCATCCTCCTAGCGAATGTCTGCTCTTTAGACAACAAACTGGACTACATGCAACTACACCGGGATACTCAAAGGATATACAGGGACTGTAATGTTTTCGTGTTTGTGGAAACATGGCTCAACGACAGTGTACCGGACTCCGCCATCCAGCTACCAGGACTGCTAGCCTTCCGAGCCGACAGGAATGCTGCAATGTCAGGTAAAACCAGGGGAGGTGGGCTATGCAATTACGTCAACAACGAATGGTGCAGGAATGCGGTGCTCGATTCCAACTTCTGTTCGCCGCTACTGGAGTACATGACTGTCAGATGCCGACCTTTCTACATTTCACGAGAATTTACGTCCGTGTTCATAACCGTTGTTTACATCCCACCAAGCGCTAGCGACAATGCGCTAACAGATCTCTACGAAGCCATCAGTAAACAACAAAATTAACACCCTGATGCACTGTTTATTGTTGCCTGCGATTTCAACCACACCAATCTAAAGAAGGTCCTACCAAAATTCCATCAGAATGTGGATTTTCAAACAAGAGGGAAAAACATACTGGACTGTGTTTACACCAACATCAAGGGTGCTTACCGAGCTGAGCCCCTCCCCCACATAGGACACTCAGACCACTCAACAGTTATGCTAATTCCTGCATATCAACCCCTGGTCAAACGCATCAGACCAAGTCGGAGGGAAACAAAGACCCCGTTCACACTAGGATTTTCAAAATCTGGATTCAATCCGGATTCAAAATCCGGATAAAATTTATCCTAGTGTGAACGCAACTTATCCGGATTTTCAAGGGGTTAATCCGGATTTTCAAAATCCACCTCATGAGGTGGATTTTTAAGGGATCTTGAGGCCGAAAAACCTAGTCTGAACGCTAAGGGATCATTAATCCGGATAATTGCGTCATACTTCCGGGTTCACAGGGTCATCATCACGCGGTCATTGGTCATTCCCAAAGTCTTGTTTTAAACCAACGGTACCACTACCGTCAGCCCAAACGGTCGGAAATGGCAAATATATATGAATTTATATATATAAATTTATAAAGTTATAGGCCTAGTCATTTGTTTCTTCCATGTTTTAATGTTACAAGACCGACGGCCACGGAGCGTCAAATGCTTAGGGAATGCGTCTCACATTCACCGCGGTCTCATTCGGATATATCCACAGTGCTGCCAACAAAACGTAGCCAAATGACACAATTTACTGCTACTTTAAGGTATAACAATGACCGAAACAGTTAATTTTAATACTAATTAGATCAACACCTTGCAATTTTTATCAGCCAAATATGAGCTAGGTCATCTATATTGCATTACTTTTGTTTGCTGATGGCAACGGTTGCTAAAGGAAGAAAAGTCTTGTTTTAAACCAACGGTAGGCTACCACTACCGTCAGCCCAAACGGTCGGAAATGGCAAATATATATGAATTTAATAGAAAAACAAGTGATTTTGACCTATTGGCTTGACACACACGTTTAGAACAGTTAACTGCGAAGTCACCGCGAAGAACCACGTTACCATGCACAAGGCATATAAAGGAGAGACACTGGCAAGTTGGGAATTTATGTCGGCAGCTGCACACTTCAGCACTGCGAAACTGTATTAAAAAAAGTAGCCTAAAATGACACAATGCAATGTTATAGGCCTAGTCATTTGTTTCTTCCATGTTTTAATGTTACAAGACCGACGGCCACGGAGCGTCAAATGCTTAGGGAATGCGTCTCACATTCACCGCGGTCTCACATTCGGATATTTCCACAGTGCTGCCAACAAAACGTAGCCAAATGACACAATTTACTGCTACTTTAAGGTATAACAATGGCCGAAACAGTTAATTTTAATACTAATTAGATCAACACCTTGCAATTTTTATCAGCCAAATATGAGCTAGGTCATCTATATTGCATTACTTTTGTTTGCTGATGGCAACGGTTGCTAAAGGAAGAAAAGTCTTGTTTTAAACCACTTCAGCACTGCGAAACTGCATAAAAAAGTAGCCTAAAATGACACAAGGCAATGTTATAGGCCTAGTCATTTGTTTCTTCCAATTAATTTGACAAGGAGTCATTTAATGCACCGCATCACGGTGGGCAATTGAAATGTTTTCAGCCAAGCATTCACCACCAGCCACGAGACATACAGAGAATGTAGGATTAAGCTCGCTTGAGTAAAAGCAATTCAGATTTATTTTATGTGGGGAAGGGGGATTGGTTTGTTATACCATGTCTTTATATCCGTAGTTTTTTAAGCTTCTCGCGAATTTGCCAGGCTGTTGTTCGCTAACCCCATTTGCTTAGCGACATCTAGCGGTTTCTATTCGAACTGCAGTCATGGCCAATTATCCGCATATTCGCCGGAAAGGATTTTTGCAATCCAGATTAAGTAAAGTCTGGTATGAACGCAAGAGGTTCTAGGATAAATTTTACCCGGATTTTGAATCCGGATTGAATCCGGATTTTGAAAATCCTAGTGTGAACGGGGTCAAAGACCTGGCCTAAGGAAGCAATGGCGGCCCTCCAGGACTGTTTTGAGCGTACTGACTGGGACATTTTCAAGCAGGCAGCCACCTACAACGGCACCACTGATCTGGAGGAATACACCTCAACTGTGACCAGCTACATCAGCAAGTGCACAGAGGATGTGTCTGTCTCCAAAATCATCACCACACGCCCCAACCAGAAACCATGGATGACTGCAGAGGTGAGGGCGCTATTGAAAGCCAGGGACGCTGACGAAGTGAGGAAGACCCTACTCAGAGTCAACCCACGGAAAGCTGCTGGGCCGGACGGCATACCAGGCCGTGTGCTGAGGGAGTGTGCGGACCAACTGACAAATGTTCTTACAGATGTCTTCAACATCTCCCTGGCCACTACCGTCATTCCCACCTGCTTCAAGACCTCCACCATCATCCTCGTTCCGAAGAAACCCACAGTGACTTGTCTCAACGACTACCGCCCAGTTGCACTGACATCCACCATCATGAAGTGCTTCGAAAGGCTGGTAATGAGACACATCAAGTCACAACTGCCAGCCACACTGGACCCAATGCAGTTTGCGTACCGCCCAAATCATTGACTTCAGCTCAGCATTCAACACCATCATCCCTCAGCAGCTGATAACAAAATTAGGTGAACTTGGCCTGAACACAACCCTCTGCAACTGGGTCCTGGACTTCCTGGTGGGCAGACCCCAAGCAGTCAGGATCGGGAGCAAAACTTCCAGCACAACCATACTGAACACAGGAGCTTCTCAAGGCTGCGTGCTCAGTCCGCTGCTGTTCACACTCCTCACCCATGACTGTGCGGCAACGCACAGCTCAAACCACATCATCAAGTTTGCCGATGACACTACCGTCGTGGGTCTGATCAGCGGAGGCAACGAGGCCCTGTACAGAGAGGAGGTGGCTCAGCTCAGCAACTGGTGCATCAACAACAACCTGTCCCTCAACGTGGACAAAACTAAAGAACTGGTCATCGACCTCAGACGGACTTTGCATAAACACAACCCACTGTGCATCAACAACCTCCCAGTACAGATTGTCCAGAGCACAAAGTTTCTGGGCATACACATAACTGACGACCTCTCATGGACTCTCAACACCACACACATCACAAAGATAGCCCAGCAGCGTCTGTACTTTCTGAGAAGACTGCGTAAAGCCCATCTCCCAACCTCCATCCTCACAACCTTCTACAGAGGGACGATTGAGAGCATCCTCAGCGGCGCCATCACAGCGTGGTTCGGCAACTTGCACCGCTGCAGACCGTAAGGCCCTGCAGCGGACTGTGAGGACAGCCGAAACGATCACTGGAGTCTCTCTGCCCCCCCTCTCAGACATCTACATCTCCCGCTGTCTGCGGAAAGCCAGTAACATCATCAGAGACACCTACCATTCCTCCCATGGACTATTCACCTTACTACCATCTGGTAGAAGGTTCCGCAGCATCACTGCCCGCACCTCCAGAATGGGCTTCTTCCTGCAGGCAGTCAGACTGCTAAATAACCTGTAGGGCAATATTTTTGGACTGTAATTTCTTAGTAACTCAGGTTGCAAACCAGCGCGTCATAGCACACTGCACCTTTATGCCCCCCACACTTGTGTTTTTACAAATCATACCACTAGCCTTGCTGCTATTATTTATATTTATGTAGAACAGTCTACTGTTTACAAATCACACCACTAGCCACAGTGCTCTGCTAAAAGCCATGCCCTGTCTAGAGTGTTTGTTCTAGGTCACCTGCAAACTTGACCTGCCTTGTTTACAACTGTGTTGTATTGTTCACTACTGTGTTGTACTGTATGTACAGATGTGTACAGGAGTGTGTAAGCGTGCGTGTGTAGTCGTGTGTGTGAGTGCGTGGGTGAGTGAATCTGTGTAGTCCCTCAATAGTGTATGTAGGCACTATTATGTATCTGTCTTGTCTATACTGTGTTTTAACAGTTACGTGTCTATACTGTGTTTTAACAGTTACGTGTACCACCAATTGTTCCCGGTGAAACGTTGTCTCGTCTCACTATGTACTGTGTATATGGCTGAAACGAGAATAAAAACCTACTTGACTTGACTTGATGTACTTGTATTCTGGTCAGCCTTCAGAAACAAATAAGTACAATAAGAACTAGATGTACTGCAGTATATTGAAATGTGGGAACTGTTGGTGTGATGAGTGTGTGGTAGAGCAGTGTTGTGAGGTGAGAATTTCTGTGGAAATGATTTCCTGGAAGTGGGCATGGATGTGGGTTTTGAATGTGTAGTGTGTAGGACTGATTTGTGAAGGCAAGGAGTCGGCAAAATGAGATTTTGTACAATTACAGCGCCCCCTATGGACTAAATTTTATGGCATGTTCTGTGGTGTTAGAGGTCTTTGTGGTGATCGTGCATGATGTATTTTGTGCAGTTCCCACCTTCTCAGTCCAAGATATTGGCAACTCAAAATCCCAATTTTTGCATTTACCCTTATCACTAGGTGGCGCTATGCTTCAAGTGAGAGTTTATGGGCTGGGTCAATATGCCTCTGTAACACCTACATACTAACACAAAATCGTTGTCTTGGGCAAAATTGTTGACGAGTTATTTAACAAAAACTGTTTTTGTTACTTTTTTTGTTTTGAACACCTAGCTTCGGCGATAAACATCGCCCCGTATGACGAAATGTCACAAAATTTAGTACACATGAAAAGAAAGATGTTTAGATATGGCATGTCAACTTTGACCAAATTTGAGCAATTAAAAGCCAAGATACGGCCATTTGAAGAATTTTAAGCTACGTGTTAAATGTTCATTGACGTGTAACTTCGAAACGGTTTATCTCAAGATAAATCCTTTGATAACTTTTTGTCAGCATTGTCTGTAGATGACATATACCAAATTTGGTGAGATTCACATGAACGGCCTATGACGAGTTTGTTCAGATTCGTTTTCGCAATATTAAAATTTCCCGGAAATTGTTCTCGTTGGAAGTGGGCGTCGACCAGTGTTTTCAATGCGTGAGGGTCAATAGATTTCATGATAAAAAAAAAAATTGTTGTAAACGTAAGCATTCTCTAGATAATAGGCAAAATGACATTTTCTACAATTACAGCGCCCCCTATGGACCAAATTTTATGGCATGTTCTGTGGTGTTAGAGGTCTTTGTGGTGATCGTGCATGACATATTTTGCGCAGTTCCCACCTTCTCGGTCCAAGATATTAGCAACTCAAAATCCAAATTTTTGCATTTACCCTTATCACTAGGTGGCGCTATGCTTCAAGTGAGAGTTTATGGGCTGGGTCGATACATCTCTGTAACACCGATATACTTACACAAAATCGTTGTCTTGGGCAAAATTGTTGACGAGTTATTTAACAAAAACTGTTTTTTGACACCTAGCTTCGCCAATAAACATCGCCCCCTATGATGAAATGTCACAAAATTTAGTACACATGAAAAGAAAGCTGTTTAGAGATGGCATGTCAACTTTGACCAAATTTGAGCAATTAAAAGCCAAGATACGGCCATTTGACATATTTTGCGCAGTTCCCACCTTCTCGGTCCAAGATATTAGCAACTCCAAATCCCAATTTTTGCATTTACCCATATCACTAGGTGGCGCTATGCTTCAAGTGAGAGTTTATGGGCTCGGTCGATACGTCTCTGTAACACCGACATATCACAAAAATTTCATGTTGTTGGGTGAAACGTTCATTGAGTTATTCAGCAAAAACTTTTGCCGGTCTCCCCCTCTTTAACAGACACTGGCACAGCGGGGGGGTGGCCCTGGGGGACCAAAAGGCGTTATTCGCTCACAAACTTCTTGGGCTACATGCCTACAAACATTCATGTCTCCCCGAGTTTCAGTGTCCCGGGAATCGTTGACGAAAATCGGTGAAAAAAAAAATTTAAAAAAAAAAAAAAAAAAGGGAAAAATTTTGCAGCAACTCCAATATGACCGCTTTCGCTAGCTTCGCTAGCGGCGGTCATAATAAGAACCTTTCCATGGAAATGACTAAAATTATTGTAATCTTGACTCTGGGACACTAACAACACCTTTGATAAAATGTGAGGAAATATCAAGTCAAAATACTCACTACACTGCTGAAGTCCTGCATAAGTTCCATCAACTTCTGCCCAATAGTTCCTTTTTTTTCCTTAAAAAGTTGCAGACAGCGTGTCAATCTTTTCCAGGCCAGCAAAGAACCCTCTCTCAAGACTCTTGCTGGCTACTCTGGTAAACTCATTGCATATCTGAAAAATATGTGGGGTGGGAAAAGAGAAGGAAAAATAATTTAAAGAAAACACACGCACACACACAGACAGAGTCATTGCAATACCTTGTCAATACCGGGGCAACAGGTAGTAAATCCATAACCCTGTCATTCCAGTTCAGGTATGAGAAATAATCATATACTGAACAAAGCAGCAGCTAACATACCTGAATTACTGTAGTATAGAGTTTAAGTTTTAATTTTGTTTTCGTGAGGCCCAATACAGTTAATATTAGCTGGCACTTTGTTATTCTGCGATGTACCAAATGTTTGTGTTCATGACAAATGCAAAATGTGAGGGATGTACTAATTTTTTCTGTCAGATACAGTATCATTACGCATAGTTGAGTCTTAAAACATCTGACCACCAGTAATTCATTTTACTTTTAATAAAGACATACAAACTTACCTGGCCTTCTCTGAAGAGGGCCGGCCATCGTTCCACCACACTGTATAGCAGGCTTGTATTTGACTATCTCCCGACGTCGGATAGAGAATGTTTCATTCATCTTTTTCATTTCTTCTACGAGATCCTCTCTGACCTTTTCAAGGGCTGCTTCTGTCCGTCCTTCTGGTAAGTTAGGCAGGTAATTGGCCTCACCTCTTTTTTGCCGCTTGATGTTTTTGGATGAATGTTACTTTCAAAGTTGATATTGCAGTTTAGAACAGAAAGTTGAAAAAAGTGTTAATGTGCTGATATCACCAATATTTCCTGCTATTTTCTTTTGTAGGGCTGCCAAACCTGATAACTTCTTTTACATTTTGTTTAGACCTACAAGATGTGTTGTCTTTGCTTTATAAGTGGCATAGTAGCATGAATTTCCTCTTTTTTATTATCTACACAAACTGAAACAAGGACAGTTCTAAATTACAAACCAGGTATATCAATGGCTACTTTTTTTTAGTTATTGTTTTCTTAATAATTTGTTCAAATTTGTTGCCAAAGGAGACATCTCATTATATCTGTCTAATAGCCTAAATGAATATTGCAACTGAATCTCA
This sequence comes from Coilia nasus, assembly GCA_027475355.1. Lineage (NCBI taxonomy): Eukaryota > Metazoa > Chordata > Actinopteri > Clupeiformes > Engraulidae > Coilia > Coilia nasus. The sequence continues at coordinate 35,971,198 of CM050211.1, forward strand.
GTAAGTTCACTGTCTGGTGCGGACCGGAGCGCCCTTAGTATGTCATATTCTTTGCAGCTTATTCTGTCATGCTTCAAATGACTCTCATATCCTATTTATAAAATAGATCGGTCATGTTTTGTCTACTGCTCTGGCTCAGCCAAATCCCCACACGTTATGTTGTGTTTGGAGTCATTCAGGAACATCAAACGGTAGGTGAGCGGCGCTTATACAACTTAACGCCCCGTGTCCACTAGCAAGCGAAGCAAATTCCGTCTCTCCGCATCGCCCCCCTCCCCTTCAGACGCTTGGTGTGTGTAGTTCTGATCAGGTCCGCGAATGTCATGAAAGGGCCGGAAATATTTCTTGTATTTTATTTACACATGTGCAAAGACCAGAAATATTAATCTAATGTAAGAGTACGGTCATACAAGCAGGGATGAGAAAAACGACAGTTATCAACCTCTCGTCATTCATTTTGACAGTGAGTTGACCGTGAAATGTACTGTAATCATTGCCCTACGTCATACCTGCTTTATACACTGCTGATCTGCTATTGGCTAGCCCCCCCGTGTTGGACGCGTTCATTTGCATAAAGTTCGGCATGGCCGAACTTTTGGTCGCGCCGGACCCCTCGAATTGGCCGCACCGCCTACCCACAATTCTTTGCAGAAGCGGAATTAAAGGTGTACTTCCATCATGTTTTCATTAATTTTGCGGGGTTCTCTAGTATTGATAATTGCCCTGTGCGCTGGTTTTAATGAAAAAAATGTTCTAGTGCTTCTGTTTCAGGCTGTTTTAATTTGGTGGAGGGGGTGGGGCCGGGAGAACCACACGATTTCACCAGAGGCGTGACATGCTCCCTGCAGCTTCCTTTGCCCCACAGTCAACTTGATAGCAAAGTGGGGAAATGTCAACTTGACAGCACTAAAACTGCACACAAAATGTCTTCGGAGATACAGCCTTATGCGTTTGATCCTGAATCCGAAGAGGAAAGAGAGATGGCACAAGCACAGTCGCTTCCTGACCGTTTGTCAATGAACGTTTCAGAATGGTAATATTTGCATGACAAAACAGTGCAAGTGCCCGGCTAAATGCAGTTCAGTCATTTAACTAGCCTGCTAATCTTATGCGAGTCACAGGCTAACATCATTTAAAGCCCATTCGGTCAGTTTCTCTTATATGTATTTTCACGTCTGCGTCACGCCGAAGGCCCTTTTCGCATTGGGTCGTTTTTCCAGCCTATTGTCTTCTTTTGACTGATATAGAAAATGGGGGTAGAAAAACATTTTCATATGCAGCATGCATATGCAACTCGGGGTGACCTATCATATTTCAAAAGAGCAAGTACTAAACAGTTTCTCGTGGAAGTACACTTTTAACGGTCGTTCGCATCCCATAGAAATGAATAGGGGTTTTGCGGTGCGGAGTTCGCTTCGCTTGCTAGTGGACACCCGGCGTAAGCCTGATTCACACCGACTTGAGCGTGTACAGCACGTATCCGTGTACAATATGTTTGTATAGTGATAGAATACGCTCAGATCACGCGTGCGATGTGATAATTGTTAAGTGTCTAATTTGTTAACATGCATTCTAAACGAATATGGCCAAAAAACGGGCACGCGCTGCATACACCGAGTGTTTGGTGTGAATGAGCCTCTAGCAAGTCAAACAAAAGGAGCAGAAACGTTAAACAAAAGGCAGAAAAGGCTCCAAGTCAAACTAACTTCGTCAGTAAATCGTTTTAAAGTCAAACTTTTAAAGTCACACATCAATGCCAAGAACCCACGCGAAACGTGCCTGTTAGCATGAACATTGCATTTGGTGCATGGTGAATTCTGCTAATATAGGGCGAATAACTTCCGAGTTAGTTAAGGACCGAGATAAGAATCAGAATTGAGACATGTTTTACTGATGTAATTTTAACTTTTATCCGTCTAATAAGGGTGTAATCACTCACAAGCCTTGGCACTTACATAGGGCTAATGCTAATGAAATTCTGAAGTAACCAGTAGTCAGTTCTGAAGTAGTCAGTTTTCTATGGTGCTACACTGCATTACAATTACATTATCGTATATCGAACATAACTCAAACATCTGAATTAATCAAACACCAAACAGTACCAGGTATTTACTCAGCAGTCAATTTGTATGGATCCCTGAGAAAAAAGCAGCATTCCTCCAGAGTGACTAGTGTTTTCTGACTTCAACTTCACAGAGCGCGCCAGCGTGCAAGAGAAAGGCTACTGCGCATGACCAAGTGGTGTACTAGTTCTTTCTTTGTGATCTGAACTTAAAATGTCTATGTTGGTTTGCATTTTCAGTGTCATATTACTGGTAACTTATATTAAGTAAGTGTTGTTGACATATTGATCAAAATTAAGTTACAGTCACTAACTTATTCTGATTAAATTGAATGTTAGTATTTACAGTGTAATTAACAGACTCAAAACAACTGGGAACTGTTTACTTGGAAGTATCAATTCACCCCAGCTACACAGCTGTTTGACTTGAGGATGAGCCCAACAGATAAAAATAAAACCAAAATAATAACTTTTCTAGTAGGGCTTTACTGATTCAAATGCAGGTATGTCTTGCTGCAGAAGTTGACAAGGCAGTTAATCAATGGTTCCTTTTGAATTAGTAAAGTGCTTTATTTAGTTATTAATGCCGGCCAGCTCGTCAGCCTTGCCAGTCCCTCTCCTTTTCCACCCCCCGAGCCAGCATGCCAACCTCCCCCGTATTGTGTGCTCTTTTCGGGCTCGTCTGTCTCAGGTTACCCCTCTGCTCACCCCAGTCTGAAACAAATACTCCCAAACACACACACACTGTCTCACACACACACAGACCAGACACATACACACTCACTCACACACAATAACACACACATGCACACACACACAGTCACTCTATCCATCTCTCTCTCACACACACACTGACTCATTCACACAGACACAAACACACACTCGCACACCCACACGCGCTCTCTCTCTCTCTCACTCACACACACACACACACACGTACACACTTTCTCACAGATTTCTGGCCTTGTTCCCTTCTCCCTCCTTTCATTGTACCTGTTGTCCCTGAGATCTCCTCATCCCTCCTCCTGTTTCCTCCCATCGCCTTGCCCCCCTTTCTCTTTCCCTCACGTCTGGCTTACCTCTATCTCCCTGGGCTGCCATCTTAGTGAGGCAAAGTGTATTGTTGCGTAATGGGGTGGACGGACAGAAGAGGCCGGTATTATTTATAGAGGCAGACAGAGACAGTCCAAAAATGGGGGCCCTAATGGAGCCAGTGTTCCTCTGCGCCGGGCCAGTCCGTGGTAACTGCCGCCCAGTGGGAGAGCCATTGTGGCTCAAGCCTAACACAGGGGGTCTGTCTGGGAGAGATGTTTGCCATGCTTGTGATGGAGATAATGGAAGTGGCATTCAGTGGCATTCTCCATAGGGCCTGTAAGATGGGCCCATTTGATTATGGTGGGAATGCAGAGGTTTGCTTGGCTTATTATTGCGATTGTAGCATTTAAGCATTCGGTAGCCATGGATGCAGAGGAACAGGGTGGCACGTGGACTTGCTTGGCTGGCACCTCGCTCGTCACCCGGGTGTTCCGCCTGCTCATTATTTCGTGTCATCACACGTGGCGGGTCGGCCAAGGAGGGTGACATGGCTGCTTGGTGTTATCTTGTCCCCTTAATCTGGCCAAAAGCCTCAGCGCCACCGTCTCAGCCCCTGTGTCCCCTGAGAAGCACAGCTGAGGGGGATCAGATGGATGATGTTATTGACAGATGTGTCGCCATGTGTCCGCACAGCTTTCTCTCGTGTCAGAACTTCACATAGGAGTCACGGTTAGCGACAAACTGTTATGTTGGTTCTAGTTATGTAATATGCACTTTTTAACTCAAGTTGTGCTGTCTTGTTTACTTTCTTATATTTGACTTCAGAAGAGCGAAATCACAAGTATCAAAGGTTATACAATGAAATGTAAGTTTCCAGAAAATCATACCCAAGTATATTTTCTACAAAATTAATTCTTGCCAACACTTGCGGTTTCAGCATGGGTGTCAGTATTCTGAAAGTTAGGTTCGTGTGCATGCCCTCCGTACCTGGGTAGGCCTGCTTTTGCATTTTACACTGCACTAAAATAAATGAACTTTTCCACAATATTCCAATTCGTCTAACATTTAACCTTCAAGCTCCTTGCATGTAACCTGGTGTACCACACTTTCACTTTGTTTCACACTCTGCAGAGTCTGGGTACTACTTCCTGATAGTTACTTCCTGTATAATATTGAGCAGAGGTGGCACTAGCCTGGCTACTTTGCACCCAGCTCTGTGTAGAAGAACTCTGATCATACCGACATACCTGAGTGTGGATCATAAGGAGCAGATGGAACGTGGCCAAGATAGTCCTAGATTAGGATCTTGTTTCAATTGATATCTTTAAATTCAAATTCTCTTTAACTCTTGGACTATGCTTAATCCACAAGAAACCAGACCAAAGGGTCCAATAAATAGGCTTGGTAGTTGTGAACCAGAGTCACAATCTGAAAATATGATGAAAGATAAATTCATTGAAAGTTGAATGCAAAATACACAGAAAAATCACAAGCTTAAAAATGGCAAAATTCTCAGAAATATTACATATAAAAGATTAACTGTCAAAATGATTAGACAACTTCACCAAGATAAGAGACTGTGTCTGTCTTTTATTAAGTACACTGCTCTCTTTCAGTTTCAAGGGCAAATGGTAGACAATAGCAGCTGCTCTCCTGTGCCCCATTGTACTCCTGACCCACTTATATTGGCATGTAAAACTTATGTAATCGCTCGTCAGTTCTAAATTCCAGCTTTTGTGGCTGACATGTTTTTGTTTATCTGTCCTGTAAAACTATATTTCAATTTCTAACTGTTGTTATGTAATGTTTTTTTTTAATGTACATTAATCCAGCCATACAAGTAGGAACTTCAGAT
>CM050211.1:35981149-36008649 GCA_027475355.1 Coilia nasus
TTTCTGTGGATAGGTGTGTGAGTGTGTTTGGATATGAGTAGGTGGGTGGGTGTGTTTGTGGAGGGTGTAGATCTGTGTGGGTAGGTGTATCTGCTTGATTGTGTAGGGAGGTGGGTGTGTCTGCGTGCGCGAGTGTGTGTGTGCGGGGGGTGTCGTGCTGGGTGGGTGGGTATATCTGCTTGATTGTACGTGTGCGCGTCTCTGCGTGAGTGTGTGTGTGCGTGTCTCTGTGTGCGTGCGTGAGTGTGTGTGCGTGGCCGGGCGAATGACGGCAGGTGAGACAGATCTATTGACGCAGCAGGCAAGGACTCACGAGGAGTGTGTCACGCCACACACACAGTCACAGCTCTGCTTTGTGTGGACGAGCGACTTGACCTTGATCGACAAATACCAAGTCACACATACACATACATACTTTGTCACTCACACACACACACACTTTGTCATTCACACACACACACAGACACACACACACATTGTATTGCTTGGGAGGGAGAGAGTGACCTGCAAACAGACGGCAGACAGCTTTGCAGCTGATAAGGGGGGAGTGATGGATCGTGGGTGTGAAGAAGAGTAGAAATCGAAAGAGAGAGAGAGAGAGAGCGAGAGAGAGAAGAGAGAGGGCAGGGAGTGGAGTGGAGTGGAGTGAGAGAGTGGAGAGTTGAAAAAAGGGGCGCAGCTTTAGATTTTGGGAGGGGTGTCATGAAGACAGAAGGAGGGGTTCTCCTCTCCTCTCCTCTCCTCTCCTCTCCTGTGCTCTACTCTACTTTCCTCCGCTCCGCTCTGCTCTACTGTGCTCTACTCTGCGGCAGCACGTGTACAGGCCCTCACCTCACGTGCACCGAGACACACTGCAGAGCAGAGCAGAGCAGAGGGGTCTCTGGCACCCAAGCATACTACGCTGCTCTACTAATACTGTACTTACCCAGCACACATCAACACACACACACACACACACATGCACTCACACACACACACATGCACTCACTCACCCAGCACTTAGGTACAGTAGCTCTGCATTGGCTGCTGTACTGTAACTGCCATATGCATCTCACCATGCATGGATCTCATTATGCAGCTACCTCTTTATCCCAGTGTGTGTGTATGTGTATTAGAGGTGTGAGCCTTCACCCATGTCACGATTCGATTCGATTACAGTTATTAAGCTAGCGATTCGATTCGATATCTCGATGCATCACAATTCTTCACAACAATTTTCTATATTACTTCACATGGCTTTGATTTCATCAACAAACACAAGCAGTGAGATATTACCTTCCTCTTTTATTTAATGAAACTCGCCAGCCACCAATATTTTTGGCAAATAAAAAAAATAAAGAAATAAAAAGTAACAGCACAGTAAAATTGACAAGAAAATAAATTATAATCGATTAATATGATTAATTTCAACACCCCTAATGCGTATGCACTGTACCGTGTGTGCATGCATGAGTTGTATCCGTCTGTGGATCTGTTTGTCTGGGACTGGGTGTATGTGTGTTTGTCATTCTATCAGTGCATCTAGTTTCATCGCCTCCTTCTGCCTGCATGTAATTAGGCTCTCCTGTCACACACACACACTGTATCTGTGTCACACACACACTGTGGATCTTATTAAGCAGCCACTTGTCAGTCCTCGTGAGTGTGTGTAATATGTACAGACTGTACTGCATCTGGTGCCTTACTAAAATGCTGTCCTATCCATCTCACAGAATGTCTAATTATGCAGCTATATTTCCCACTGTCCTATTATATGCATATGTGAACATGTACTGCATACATACAAGTGAGTCTGTCTCTGTGTATGTGTATGTGTGTCTGCTTTACTGCACTGACATGCACAGTCTATGCGCATGTGCATCTATTGAGCTCCTGTACTGCAGTTGGTGTAGTTGTAGGTGCTCTGCCAAAATGCAGTCCCTTCGTCTTACAAATATTTAATTATGCACCTACTCCTCTGTCCTAATATATGCATATGTGAATATGTATTGTATACATATAAGTGCGTCTATGTCTGTCTGATGCTTTGTTTGTCTGCCTGTCTGTCTGTCTGTTTGTCTGTGTTTATGTGCTTATAATCTCATTGGTTTATATGAGTAGTTATGCATCGACTCTTCCCGTCTGTCTCTGTGTAATTGGGTTATTTATGCCCTCCAGGCTTTATCCAGCATTGCTCTGACACACTTAGGTGAACAGCAGTGATGTGTGTGTGTGTCTTATCAGTTGGATTAAATCCCTAACCTTTGTTCAGTGCAGGAGCAGAGGCACGCCCACACACCATATTGTGAGGGAATGCAAGATCATGCTCCAAGTAAAGAAGTGTACTGAAGTGACCTGTGGATGTGGGTGTGCAGTAGGGTTTGTGTGTGTGTGTGTGTGCATGGTCATGTGCGTGCATGTGGGTGTTTCAGTGTGCGTATGTTACTGTGCATGTTGCTGTGATTCTGTGTGTGTGTGGTGCTGTGTATTTGTTGCTGTTGTGTGTGTGTGTGTATGTGTGACTCCCTTTGTGTGTTTTTCTTTGTGTGTGTTGTGTTTTCTGGGTGCTTGTGATTGACGTGCTGGGGGCTGCTCTCAGCAGCGTGCTGGGTTTGCATGTGAATTCCCGCTCATGTTTCTCTTCTTTTTCCTTCCTTGTGCAGCCTCTTCCTCCAAAAAAGAAAAAGGAAAACAAACTCGCGAAACAGCATTCCAGATCCTCTCTTGTTCGAAAGTGTCTGTGCGTACGTGCGTGGGGTGAGTGAGTACAAGCATGATGTCATGTGGCATATGTGGTGTTGTGCTTCGTGTTGTGTTGTGTGAGTTGCCTTCTGTGTTTGCATGTGATTTACTGTAACTGAAATTATGTATGCATGTTATGCTCATGTGCAAGATCATGTTATGTTCATATGTTTACATATTAATAGTAAACTCTGTGTACGTGCATGTGGGTAAGAGTGAGTGTGTGTGTGTGTGTACGCGTATGAGAGTGTGTGTGTGTGTACACGTATGTGTGTGTGTGTGTGCATGCTTGTTTTGCTCCATGAGTGTGCAGATTCCCCTGTGTCCCCTCTCACACACACTGTACATATTAAGTGTCCAGGGCGAGGCTGCTGGCTCCGCCCCTGCTGCTCCGTGAGGCATCACAAGCGGGCCGGCTCAGGTTTCACGTTAAGTCCCCAGAACCTGTTACACGTCTGCGACCGTTCCCGACTTTCCACAAACTATGCTGTGTGCACTTTCCATCGCATCATGTCTTTTCCACCGCCTCTTTCTCTCACTCTCTCTGTCTCCTTATCTCTCTCTCTCTCTCTCCTTCTCATTTCTTATTTGTGTTGGAGCCATGATCCTTCATCACCTTCTGACCCTCTGACCTCCTCTTTTTGTGAGGAATTGTGTTCCTTCGCCTTCACTTTGCCTCCCTCTGCATTCACTCTCCATATTTTTTTTAAATCTCTTCCTTATTTACACTCTAACGCTCAATTTTTTTATGTTGGTTTAAATCGTCTTCCTTCTCCTTCCATTCTAGCTTCAGCCTCCTCTCTTTCTCCGATAATAGTATTTTGCCCTCTCTCTCTCTCTTCTACTCTAACCTTATCTTTCTTTCTCTCTCTCTCTCACTTTCTCGCCATCTCTCTTCCTTTGTCTCTCTCTCTATGCATTTCTTCCTTCCCCCCCTTTTTCTCTGTCCAACTCTTCCTCTTCCTTTCTCTCCCTTTCCTTCCCTCCCTCTCTCTCTCTCTCTCTCTCTCTCTCTCTCTCTATCTCTCTGTACACTTCTTCCTCTCCCCCTCTCTTTCTCTGTCCAACTCTTCCTCTCCCCCTCTCTCTCTCTCTCTCTCTCTCTCTCTCCATCTCTCTCTCTCTCTCTCTCTCTCCCTCTCTCCCTCTCTCTCTCTCGCTCTCCATCTCTCTCTCTCTCTGCAGGACATGTCTTGTATGTTGTGATCTCAGTAGTATTTTGCTCGGCATCTTCTCAGCCCCCGCTTGGCGTGCAGGCGCAGCTGTGAATAGTGATCTTGTCGTCCGGAGGGGCCTGCTGATGGGGGTTCTGCTCTGGATCAACAACAGCTTTCTCTCTCTTTCTCTCTCTCTGGCTCTCTCTCCATCTGTGTGTGTGTGTTTGGCCCAAAGCATGAGCCGCGGGCCTAATGAACTCCCTATTTGGAGCTGTGGTGCCTGGCTGCCCTTTAGCATGTGTGTGTGTAGTCTAGTTTAAATGGCATTTCTTTCAAGGCAAGGTCCTGTACTGGCTAATGTCTGCTGTGTGTATATATAGGGTGTAAAGTGTGCATGCGTATCTGTTTAAGTGAACAGGCAAGTATGTGTGTGTGTAGTGTAGTGTAAATGGCATTTCTTTCAAAGCGAGGTCCCGTGTTGGCTGATGTGTGGTATATATAGGGTGTAAAGTGTGCGTGCATAGCTGTTTAAGTGAGCAGGTGAGGATGTGTGTGTGTATGTGTGAGTGTGTGTGTGTGTCCGTAAATATATAGTGCTGATGGATGAGGCTGATGAGGCAGCAGTCCCGTGCGGGCTTATCGCTGGGAGAACTGATTCACCACAGAGAGGATCAGCACCAGGGTGACGGGGCGGGAGAGTGACTGGAGCCGCCCCGTCATCAGCAAGCCGGTGACAACACTGCCGCCCACGTCGCTCCTCCTGACACACACACACACATACACACACACACACAGATATATATACACACACACAGATATATACACACACACACGCACACACACACAGATATATACACACACACAGATATATATACACACACACGTGCACACAAACACACAGATATATACACACACGCTAGGGCTGCTCAATTCATCGAATTCTAATCGTGATAACGATTTCAGGGCTAAACGATCTCACAACACATAAAATCGTGGGAAACAATGTTTTTTTCCTAGTTATTTTCTACTGTTTGTACTGTACATTAGATGTATACATTAGACATTTCTACTGTTTGTACATTAGACATCAAAGGAGATGTTTACGAAGAAAGGTAATAGGGAAAATCTGAAGGTACAAGAATGTTTTTTCGAAATGTTTTTGAATACATTTTCAATAAATGAAGCATGTCACTGAGGAAAACAAAATAATCGTTTGAATAATCGTGATTTCAGTTTTGGCCCAAATAATCGTGATTCTAATTTTTTCCATAATCGAGCAGCCTTAACACACGTGCACACAAACGCACGGATATATACACACATGCACACAGATATATACACACACACACACGCACACACACACAGCATGCGCGCGCACACACATCACACCTCCTCACTCTCTCACACCTACCCAGCTAAATCTACAGTGTCGAGTGGAGTGGCAAGAGGTTGTCCCGATAAATCTGACCTCCTTAGCATTCCTCGCATAGCCCCATCACCAACACAGCCGCACACTTGCAGAGAGGCAGCGCTAGACACAGACACGTGTGCCTCGCTTCCTCCTCGCCCCCCCCCTCTCTCAGGGTTCAAGGCGCGCTACGGGGGTTCCCACTCTGCTGTTTCCTCCAGGGGTCAGGTCATCTCATCTCATCGAGTCATTCTCACATCTGACCCACTTTCAGTAGTGCGGATCACGTTGCAGCTCCTGGGCCATATACCGGAGGGTGCTGGGTGTTTTGTTGCCCTAACCTGCGCAGAGTAAAGAAGGCGCATCAAATTTAGAAACCCTTTTTGAGTTGTTTGTGTACGCCGAGGGATGTAGCGTGTCAGCCGGTGCACTGCTGCTTACAGATCTTCTGTGTGTGTGCAGGTGTGTGCCCCAGGACGTAGCCCTTTGAACTAGCAACTCTCTTTATCTTGCGCCCACTTGATGTTGCAGACATCCTCTGTACCACTAGCCAACACTGATCATCACAGAGATCATTAATACAGATCGCAAGTGGCCAAAGTCCTTGAGTGTCATTGTCCGAGTGCTCCGTGGGGTTTATGAAGGGGCCAGCTGGGCCGAGTTCAGTTGGCCGGCAGCACGGCGGTGCTGAATATGGCGCGATCAGGCCTCGTGAGGCACAGAGCCAGATTTGCACCTAGCAGCTCACTCCCACAGTCACAGTCACACCTCTCTCCCACACACTTTTGTTTCTGTCTCGGCTTAACCGTCTGCTCACATCAACAACTATAATCATAACAACTACAACTTAAACAATATGAGTATTCACACTTAAGAAGAATATTTCAGTGCCAGAATTATCATTAAATGTCAACAACTAATACAATGTGACTCTGAATATGTAAAGTCTAACAGATTCTGACTGGCTGTGAGGTTTTTAGCATTATTGAAATCACTCTGAAAGTTATCCTAACAACATTGTTCAGCCCTGTCATTTTCATCGTAGTTGAGATGTGAACTCTGCAATCCAATTTAAATTTCTAACATTTTACAAGAATATATTGTTATACTGTGCACAACACTTTACTTTCTGTTGATTATCTGCAACAGACCTCTCAGCAGGGGAACATATGAAAATCATTCCTCTTTTCTGGTCTTTTCTACCATCATTAAAAGTACTATAGAGGAAATCTACTGCTCTCCCAATCAAACTAAAGATGTCCACCATATAGGATGTTGCTGGGCATGATCGCTGTTAAATATCCAAAACTTAAACTCAGAGATCAGAAAATGTGTAGGCGGGGAAATTAAACAAAATGAAGCATCTCCTGCTTGGTTATAATGTAAATAGTGTTTTTGTCAGAGCAGCCACCTTATTTCTTTTTAGGTATTCAGGATAGATCTGTTTAAGAAGACGGTTCGGTAACAAGAACCTTTGCGTCCTTGCAGGCATACTTGGCAACACTCCTCACCTCCAGTTCTGCAGTAAGCATATGTTAGTCTGCCAAACACGAGGGCGATATATTCTCCTTACACCTTACCCCCTAAACACCATGACGTACTGCGCTCACCTAAACAAGAGTAAGACATAAAAACAGCGCTGATCATTTTACTCACCTCTGTGGTTAATGTGTAACTTGAGTTTCTGTTTGGCTCACTGTTTAGCGCAGGAAGCTGATGGCTTCCTCAAAGAAATGATGGTCTCATATTCTGGAACTATGATGTCATATTCTGAGCTATGGTCTTTTTCTATTTACTTTTCTGACGAACTGAAAAACCTTAAACAAACTCTTGTGTGAGGTTTAAGAAGCAAGACGTTATTTAGAGTTCCAGGCTGGCACAACTTACTCATACATCCCAGACTCCAAATAAACCACAAACCTACTTTCACCCTACACATATCAAAGCAGTGGGGCTCTGTGAGTGTATTGACTGAATGCCACAGCCATAACTTGTTTTCTTTGCAAATACACGTCTGAGGTAAAGTCAGGAAGTAGGGCTACTGACATGCCTCTATTCTGTCTGCCAAAGCGCCCCTCCCCCTGTCCTTCTTTCGCCTTCTTGTTCAGACGGATAATGTTGGCTACATCACACACAGCAACACATAACTTAAAGTTCTAGCCTGACACAACTTTTTCATATATCCAAGACTCATCAATTCATCTCGAACATGCTTTCACCTCACACATATCAAAACTGTCACTCTGTTTCAACACTTTAAGTTTCATGGAAACCTATCCCAATGTCTGCTACGTCACCCATGGCTGACTCATAGACTTCCCCTGAAATACAGCAAACCCACAGTCACTTTAGCCTGTGCAGAGGAGGGCAGTCTGATTCAGTTATAGTTTACTTTCTGCTTTCGAAACAATGACTAGCTTGCTTTTGTAAATATGTGTAAGGCTAGGTCAGGGAGTAGACCTAATGGGTTTCATTTACTGAGTTTCTGAACACTCCTTTTCCCCAACACGCAAACACACAGACACACACACATACACACACACAAAGAAATACACACGCTATCATAACAACAAGCCACTGGCCAGGCTTTCCAATTCAAATAGCAGGGAAATTACCTTGGTGACTGCCATGGTTTGGTGACTGACGTGGTTGGAGAGGCCACAAATGAAAGCATTTTAGGGAAGCGATTTGTCACTGCAAAACTGGTTTGCATGCAAGTGCCTGCATGTGTGTGTCTGTGTGTGTGTGTGCACGTTTGTGTCTGCAGACCAGGTGCAGCACTTAGGGGAGTCCAAGAGTCTCTGTTACGTAAGGGTCTAGTGGGAGCTGTTCCCATCGCCACACACACACACACACACACTCACACACGCATACACTCACACATACACACACACACACATGCATACACTCACACACACACATACACACACTCATACACACACACACACACACACACACACACACACACACACACGCGAGAGTTATCACAGTACCATGAATTTCGTACACGTATGCCAAGACCACCTCCCAGGCCTTGCTGTTCTCTCAGCCCCTCAGAGGCCCATGTTGTTTGGGTCACGGGAGCCGATAAGGCCGGCCTCCGGAGCGTGCCAGCCATGAGGCGGTGGGCCGTGTGTGCGGTAAACAGCCTGCTGGGCCCCTCGTGCGCTCCCTGGAACAGGGGCCGCCCACCAGCCCTGTGCTGCTGACCCCCTCACGAGTTCTGGGGAATGTGCTGCTTGTGCCGGAGCAGACGTAACAGATGTGAAATGTGTGTGTGTGTGTGTGTTCTATTCTAAAGGTATGTGTCAGAGGGAGTGTCTGTGCGTGAGTTCTATACTACATGTGTGTATCAGAGGGTGTGTGTGTGTATGTGTGTGGGATTTCTGTACTACATGTGTGTATTAAAGGGCATGTGTGTGTATGTGTGTGTGATTTCTATACTACATGTGTGTATCAAAGGGAGTGTGTGTGTGTGTGTGTGATTTCTCTACTACATGTGTGTATCAGAGGGCGTGTGTGTGTGATTTCTCTACTACATGTGTGTATCAGAGGGCGTGTGTGTGTGATTTCTATACTACATGTGTGTATCAGAGGGTGTGTGTTTGTAGGTGTTCTATACCACAGCTGTGTGTCGGAGGGAATGTGTATGTTTGTGCCTATGTGTGAGTTTTCTATACTCAGGTAGCCTATACACAGAGATGTAGAAAGTAGTGACTCAGAGGAAAACTCTCCCTCACGGTCACATCCAGGGCATGACTTCTTTTCCATATCCAGGTTTAGCTAAGCTTATTTCACTCATTTAAATAGCCATATAAATCTCCTCAACCTATCATCTCTCTGTCGCTTTGTCTCTCTCTCTCTCTCTGTCTCTCTCCCCCTCTCTCTCTCCCTCCCTCCCTCCCTCTCTCTCTGCGTCTATGTGCGTGTGTGGCCCTTGCTTTCTCACCCTCTTGCCATCATCAGCTGCAAACTCATTTTTGGGGGGGGAAAAAATCCACACCTTGCACAAGGACACAGACAGAGGAGAGAAGTAGAGTGAGAATATGCAGGGAGGGGTGCAGAAAGAGGGAGAGATGAAAGAAAGGAGGGAGGGAGTGAGAGGTTGAGGTGTAGGTGTTGAGCACGTGTATCTTGTAATCAAGCTTATGTAAGGCCTTGTTCTGACATGCAGGATGCGACAAACAAGTTAAGGGATTCTTGAAAAGACATGTACATAAACTCTAGCTGACCTTGGTTGTTGGGTGTCGCCGTGTGGTTAACTTCCACCAGGCTGCACCACACCTGGAAGAAGGCCCAGGGAATGAGCCGGGAACATGCGTGCCGACATGTCCAGACACGAGCAGGCTTCCTGCTATAAATACAGCGGGGAGCTCCGTGCTGTGAGGGCCTGGGGCGGGCTTCCCCTCCGCAGCGCTGCAGCCTTTGTGTTCGGCTGGGCCGTCCCCTCGTTTCGCTTCCGTCCCTGCCCCACGGTCTCCACACTGTTGACATACACAACCCTTCTGATCCTAGGTAACCTCTCTAGGAAGTCTGAATGTGTGTGTGTGTGTGTGTGTGTGTGTGTTTGTGTCTTTGTGTATGTGTCTGTTTGTGTCTCTTGAGTGTATGGGTGTTTCTGTGTGTATTTCTATTTATATATGTGTGTTTGTATGTGTATTTCTCTGAGTGTGAGTGTGTGTTTGTGTCTATGTGTATCTCTCTGACTGTGTGTGTGTGTGTGTGTGTGTGAGCTGTGGGTGGGAGTTTGGATGAGGATCAGACAGGATGTGGTTGGATTGTGTGAGCGTGCCTGTTACAGGTGCATTCAGCAAAAGTGGCGGATATTCCCTTTGTTTATGTTCGTGTTTATGTTTAAACTTCTTGGCAGACAATTGTGCCCAACACAACTGATTTTATATTTGTCCCAAGGACCAGATAAATCATCATCATGAGGTGGGACACCCCCTACCTTCAGTGCTCTCTGAGAAACTCCACACACTAATATGGGGAACAGGTTGTGACCCCACAGTGTGACCGGTGCTTCTTAACAGGCAATGGACATCTAAGGAATCATGAGGAGATATTAAAACAAGTGTTATCAAAAAGTATTTACAAAACATTTAAAAATGCTGATGGAACCCGATAGTAGAACCTTGACATGCAAGAACAGAATGAAATCTTCTCAATTAGACTTTCATACCTGTGGCCATCCTTCTACTGTATGTGTAGATGCATTAACCATTGCTACAAGAACATAGGCATATGCTGTTGAATATTCTTGCTCCAACTTTTGTTTACACCTGCAGCCAATCCTGACAGGTTTGTTTATAAGTGGCAGCCAGGAACACTTGAGCGTTCGGTGTAAGAAAGTGTGTCAAGAGCTGGGGGCGGCGACTTCTCCCACACACACTCAGGAGAAGTAATTTACGATGTTTGAAAGGGACTTGGGTTTATATTTAACAGTCAAATGGAGATATGTCCGGGTTATTCCATCCAGCACATGCGACCGGGCCTGTTGGTGGTGACGTATCTTCCCCAACACAAACAACTGAAAGAAGGAGTTTCTATCTGTGTGTTGACCTCCTTCCTGCTTTCTCTTTCTCGCCTCACCTGTAGCGCCCCGGCACGTGAGATATGCCAGCTGCGTTGACACTTTTTAAAAACGCGGTTGCCACGTTTGCGTGTCTTCCCTCCGCTGTGACGACCGGCCACCCGGTCCCCTAACGATGTCACCCTACACCATTGGTGAGGCTCCCCAGTGACTTCCTGTCTGTCAGCGCGGCCCCCCGCCGTGATGGAGTGGCGCTTGTGCTGCGTGGCACCGTGGAGGGTAATGGTGCACAGTTTTATGGCTTTCATGGTCCTGCTTACATCTGCACTTCTGGGAGACACCAATCCAAGAAACCGGCCTATGCTTGGGAATTTGAGTTGAGGGAAGGGGAGGGGGAGGGTTAGGATGCGGGTGGGGTTTGTGGGTGGAATGGTAAAGGAGCCTGGTTCATTGGAAGGGGATAGGGTGTGTGTTGTATGTGGGGGATAACCAAAAAGGAAAGGGACCACAACCAAACTTGTGTGTTGGTGCCGACACTTGATGAGTTTTTAAGCTGCCAGAGGCGTTCCTCACGTGCCACGGTGTTTTTAACAAGCTGACTTCAGCATCCACAGGGGAGGCTATATTTGCAAGTGTGTGTGGGAGTGGATGTGTGTGTGTGTGGGTCGGTCGGTGTGTGTGTGTGTGTTTGTGTTTGCATACATTCCTTCCTGTCTGCATCCCATGCAAAGCAGTTTCCAAGAAGATGCTCATTAAGATGCCTTTAGGGTGGATGACATCCTGCTGATCAGGCCAGTGTCTCCTCTAAACTATGTAGTGGTAAAAGAGTGGAGGGCATGTTTACTAGTTTGTTTGTGGCCGTGCGTGCACATTTTCTGTGTGTGTGTTTGTTTGTGTGTGTGTGTGTGTGTGTGTGTGTGTGTGTGTGTGTACGTGCTCCAGCCCCTGCTCCTGCGCAAATGCGAATCAGGGTCATCGTGCCTGCCAGAGTATTATTATTAGGGCCTTGTCTGAGCCCCTCCCCCACAGGTAGTATTTTTAGTGTGGTCTTACTTGGTGGTGGTGACCTGCTAGGATTTGCTCTGATCTGTTTGGGAAATAGTCTAATGATAAGGGGATGAGATGAGCTATTTTTCCACCGCCGGTGCCCAGAAACAGAACAGGAAGGCTTTTTTAGATCAGCGTGTGTGTCCCTGATTCTATTCATGACTTCTAAACACACACCTCTCTCTCTCTCTCTCTCTCTCTCTCTCACTCCCATGCTCTCTGTCCTTCTCCCTCTGTCTTTCTTTCTTTCTGTCTTTTTCTTTCTGTCTCTCTCCCTGTCTTTCTCTCTCTGTCCCTCTCCCAATATGTGTGTGGGGATGTGTGTGTGTGTGGGTGTGTTTACATTCATGCCATTCATGCAAAGGCTAGTGAGAAGTGTTTTAATCCATGCGCTAAACGTTCCACTGGTGAAACACCACATGACTGCTAACATCAGTGCTAATATCAGCGACACCAAACAATCTGTTTGCAAACCTGCCAGCAACATCACATGCTAAGCTGACCGAATAATCCCAAGTAAGAATGATTGCAGGTTGATCAAAAGCATTGTTGAATAGAGTGCTGTGGTAAATGTATTTTTATACTGTAAATATTTAGGAGGCTCTGGCCTAGAACAGCGTGGCATGGACCCCCAGTTGAAGGCCGGTCATGCCCGCTCAGAGCCGTCTTGGCCAGTGCCTGAGTGATTGACCCTGTCCACTCTTCTGCCCAAATGTTTGAGTCAATCAGCACCTTCATATTTACACCTCCCCTAATCTCCTCTTGGCACTCCACTCGTGCCCGCCCCCTCACGTGGGGATAGCACCCACTTTCCCTGTCCACTTCCCTCATGTAGACACCTTCCACTATGCTCGCACACACACATGCATACGCACACACACACACACACACACCAACACACATGTATACTTGAATGTGCGCACATATAGGTACACACGTGTATGTTCACACACACACACGCACACACAACAACACCCACATATACATAAATGTGCAAACACATAGGTAGACACATGAATGCTTACACACGTTGACATATTGCTTAAAACAACACACACACAGATACCCACACATTAGCTGACACCCACACATGACACGTACACAACATTACTTAGGGTGCTTTCACACCTAGCTCTTTGAAACAGAACGTGGATCACTTGTCCCTCGGGATCGGTTCGATTGGGCATATGTGAAAGCAACAATTGTACTCTGTTCGGGAACAAAATAAACCGATCCAGACCGCTTGGAGGGGGTGTTCTCGGCCCCTTTTCAATCGATCTCTAGAACGGTTCGTTTACAGTGTGAAAGCTATCGGGCCAGTGTAGTGGGATATCATGTTATTTTCACTGTACAGTACAATGTAAATTTGGTTGTGTAAATTAATGAGAGCTCGTCTTCTCCTGCGGTATCTTCTGTTGGCAGCGCATTTCCTCATAAGGTGTAGTGTCACATTATTTTCGAGACGGAGTCTGGACTCACGCTTAAATTGAATGTATTCTTGATAACATACACATTGGTATGCCATCCAAAGGACTACAACAAAAGCTAGTATTATCAGCTTACGATCCATTTTCGAGATAGTTGTTTAGCTATGGTAATAGGCTAGGCGGGAAGCCGTTAAAATGTAACAAATGAGAGTACGGCTTAGCCTAGTGCGTAGGTTAGAATGGAATGGATTTCATTGCACGTGTGTTTGTTTACAAACTTTACATCATTTGTTCCGTTCTAAAAATGTGCTGTGTGAACATGAAACGATCCCGGAACAATGTCAAGAATCTGTATCGGTTTAGGGTTTGTATCGTAACAAAAATAGGTGTGAAAGCTCCCTTACTTAGAACATTACTCACACATCACATCACTGCAGCTGTGCACAATCCTGGGCACCCAATGCATTCCGTTCAAATCCCGATAAGATTCCTCATACCGGCCCTGCTGCTCTCTGTGTTAGTCACACAACAAAAATACCTGCTGCTGGCGACCCCCATCACCCACACTGCCAAGACCCCCTTATCATTGAGCCACGTCCAGGTGGGCGTCAGGGGTACGTGGCCGCAATGATGCATCCTCCTACAGTAGACCCAGCCTGGTAAACCCGCCCCTTGTACTTCATTTCGTTTTGTACAGAGGGTCTGGACCGGAGGCCGTTGAGGAGCATGTAAGAGGACCGAGCAACTCCTAGCCAATCAGTGACCAGAGGGTGTGTTCATGAGCCATGACGTTGACTTTGTGTGCTACATTTGAATTGTAGTGCGTAGGTAGGCTAATTGCATACGTGACGACCAGGCATTAGCAATTGGGTAAAGCAGATCCACTTGTTTTAAACTTCAGCAGAGTCCACACCTCCAGAAAGAAATCGTTTCTCACGGCCTTCGTTCCAGACCCTCTGTACAAAATGAAATGAAGTACAAGGGTCTGGGTTACCAGGCTACAGTAGACCTACTTTGGTAAATGGACTGCATTTGTATAGCGCTCAGGTGAGTACCCAAAGTGCTTTTCCTGAAAGGCCTCACATTCCATCATTTACACACTGGTGGTGAAGGCTGCCATGCAAGGTGCCAGTCAGCACACTGGCAGCAGGATGGGGTTCAGTGTCTTGCTCAAGGACACTTTGACCTTGCCAGGAAGAGGTAGAATGCGTCCCCAGTCACCCAGCTCACAGACATCAGCCAGGGCACAAACAGGCCTCTGTTTGATTGTGCTGCATAAGTGCTCGGTCACGTCTAAAAATGGTCATCGACTGACCGACGGGGCATGCCCGTTTCTCTCTCCTTTTTGTTGCCTCTGCCTCTGCCGCAGCGGGCCCGGTAACGTGATCCTCTTCGGGCACGAGAGGTCTTATGTGGAGACACCGGCTTGTTGTAACCCTACAACCAAAAAAACAGCGGCCCGTCTGAAGAAATAATGAGGGGCACATGAGACATGCCAGCGCCTTTCATTCATCTCAGGTGTTTCTCCTTGAGCACGTGCCAACATCTCGTCGCCTCGCGGGCCTAGCGAAGACCTGCCGCTGGTGTAGCATGACCCATTGGAGGGGTGGCAGGGCAGGGCAGGGGGGGCAGGGGAGGGGTTGTGAGGATCAGGCTGCATGGTGATGGGGGATTGAATGAAGAGGTATGAGGTTGAGAAGGGGTGAGAGTCTAAATGAGGGAATATTGCGTCGTGGTTCGGAGCAAACCTCGTTAACGATTTGACAGCGGGCCCAAGCACACATTGTCAAGTTTTTGGGCTGCCTGACATCCCGTCCGGCGCTGGCGAATTGCAGTGCTGATGATGATGGGTCTTTATTAGCTGTCTGCATGCTGCCGCGGTCCAGCAGCTCTGCTGCCCACTAATGCTCAGACACTTCAGCGGAATAGGCCAAGGTCCTTTCCACCGTCCTCAAGAATAGGGAAGCAATAGTGTTTTTTTTAAGAACTAGACTTGCCCTTTGTCTACAATTCCTCTTTCAGACAAAAACACTGATCCTGACTCATGGCCTTCCCACATTAGAAATGCCTCTAGCACGCCTGGTAGGCACCCTAGATTAGAACATCTTGCGATTTTAAAATTCACACAAACACACACATACACACACCGCTCCATCCTGTAGAAAGTAGTACCCGCCAGTGATGAGATTTTATGTCAAGAGCTGCTCTGAGACCCTAAGAATGAAATCGAGTCTGTCATTTGTATTGTGATAACCTGTGTTGAGCTTGTTAAGTGTGTTATTTGTGTTCACCATTGACTGTTTTATTTATGTTGAATTCACCTTTTGTGTGCGCATGTGCGGGGGGTCAGTATGACTTTCTAGTTTGTGGGTGTGTGCCTGAGTTAACTTGACACTAGCAGCGTAAGTTGTGGCTGTGACAACAACTTGTGTTCTTGTGCAATGTAAAATCCTGAGTACTAATAAATTGAAGACCTTAATTTTGGAGTGTGGCGTGTCATCCTCCGGGGCATTACAGTATGTTTATCAGCGCACTTCTCTCTCCTTTGCCACGTCCTTCTCTCGGACAAAAACACAAACTCGCACATGCCGAATCTGTGTTTATGGTGACAACACAGTATGATGCACCTGACCGTGCTGTCCCCTTGCTTCTGGCCGTGCGCAAAGATGGCTGACGTGCCTCAGCAGGGTTTGTGCTAAGAAGCTTATCATTTTTTTTTTGCAGGTCATCCCTTTCCCCATCGCATCCCTTTCTGACCATGCAGGTAAGGCATGACTCTCCTCCTGGATATGCTGCACACACAGTGTGTTGCCAGGGAGCGAGACAAGAACAAGCCTGTCACGGTCCTGCCACCGAACAACGTTCACGTATTTACACCAAGCCACCACCAAGGGTCATTTGCTTACAGGGGATGTGGCGGCAGCAGCAGCAGCAGGAAATGTTTAGCATGTGCAACCCAGATCAAGAGCCGATTAGCAGTGGCAACAGAATCACACTACGAGCCTTCATAGCATCTAAGAACATCGCAGGCAGTTGCTGATATTCAAAAATGTTGATGCATAGTGTCGGGTCAACCTGACAGCTTGCAGAATCAGACATCTTGGCTGAGGTCAACTGCAAGATGCCTGAAAGGGCCTGAAGCACTATGCTGCGTTGTACTGCGTTGCGCCTTAATTCCTGCCTGTTTTTTCTCCATGGCCCATTTATCCCCTGCAGTGTTCCAGCAAGCTGGATTACGGGGGATTAGAGAAGCAGGCTCTGTGCCTGTGGCCAGGGCCCGACTGCTCAGCCCACCTCGTCTCAGCCCCGGCCTATACACACACAAAAAAGTACAAGAAAAGTGCATATGTTGGAAACACACATTTACCACACACACACCCGAAAAAACACACACACTTGGTGCGACTGCCTACTAATCCGGCTCCTGACTGACTTCTCTTTCCCCCGCATTAGGACTTCTTGTTTTTTTCTCAGGTTATAATCTGCTTTAAGCAGAAGAACATTAGGGATTAGGCCCGACGTACAGTTACTGAAGTTTCCCCTTCCCCATCCTCCTCGCTGCTACTTTGCTCACTGTTGCTCAACCTTTGACAATCTTACCGTCTGTACATTCTGCACATATTTACATATGATGTCTTTCCTAAACCGGACACCCACGTATTTGTTTTCTGAACCTGTCAATCAAACACTTCCCCTTGTAAGACCCAACTGGTGGAACTAGCCAAACAAATGGCAATATTTCCTATCACAGTTAATGTAGACCAGTTCAGTGGTGAAAACGAGAACCATGTCTGAAAGTTCTATTTCGTTCCTACTCTACTAAACTACGCTTCACGTCGTTGGGACTGTTAAAATGGAAACCCTTTGCAAACAGTAATGACACTAATAATCAAACTCTGTTAAATGGATTTATAGGTAAAGAGCCAATATATGTGTGTAAGTCTGATATGACTAATACTGATACTACTAGCTGATGCCCCCTGCTTAATGCACCCATTAGGAAAGGTTCCACTTTCTGTTTAATATGAACACAACCAATGTTGTTGTGTAAAAAACACAAACAAGAACAGCAAAAAAAAATGTTGGGTTTGCTGGGTACCCAAAAAAGGCGCCAGGTTTTTTAGTGTGCTAATAGGATCTTTTATTTTGTAGACCACGCGTCAGATTTTGCTTTTAATGACGTCTGTCCCCTTTTCTGGGTTTTGTTTACTATTGTGTGGCTTGCTCAGGTGGGGCTGTTGTTTGTCTGGTGTGTGTGTGTGTGTTTTTTGGGGGGGGGTTGAGTGTATTTCCATGTTTGCATGTCGGCACACTCAGGGAGGTCTGGCAGCCTGGCAATACCGCAGCGGTGGTCCTTCCCTTCTCCACAGTCAGCACGCAGGCTTTCCTCCCTGTTCTCCCCTTTTGTGCGTTCATACTTGGCCAGGGAGGCTTCCAAACTTCGGTTCCTTAGGCAGCCTGCTGGAGAAAAACAGCTGAGTCGAGCTGAGCTGCCCTTACCAGCAACAGCAACAGCCACCACCACAACCCCCACCTCCCCATGTTTTTGTGCTGCCTTTCTTCCTCCTCTCCTCTTCTCTCCCCTCCCCCACCCACCTCTCTCTCTCTCTTTCTCTCTCTGCCTCTGTCTCTCTCTCCCTTCTCTTTGTTTGCCTGCTTGCCTTCGCCTTTCTCTGGTTGCCACCCAACGTTTCGTCACGGCCGCGCCCGATTGGCCGGCTCGCAGGCAGTGGGCGGAGCCAAGCGTCTAGTTGTGACATTTTTACCAGTCCTGTGCGAGCGCAGGGTGTCAGACCAGTTTGCACAGCGAGAGTGGCGCAGCGTCCGTGTGAGTCAGCACAAAGCCACAGCTGTCGCAAGGGGGAGAAAAAGACTTTTTTTTTTTTAATTCAACCCTCCGCTGGCCAGCACAGACAACACTGCCAGGATCAGCTCTCCCTGATCGGAGAAGACAAAGCAACAAAACACAAAAGAGGATTAAAAAGAGCCAAGCCAAGCTGATTTTTTTTTCCTCTCCTCTCTGTGTTTCTCTTCCTCCTTCCTGTCTCTCTCTTTGTTGTTCCTCTCCTGCAGTACTCTCTCCTGTAGAAGGAGGGGGGATTACAGCACCCAGAAGGGGAAGGGGAGCACTAGGAATTTAAAACCAACAAAAACGCACAACACAAGGGGAAAAAAAGGAGAACACACAGCTGAAGACAGAGAGCAAAGAAGAACCAGCGGCTGCCCTGTGCCTTTGTCCCTTCCTGCCTCCTGATCGCTGCCCCCAGCGCCAGTGTTGCCTCCTGCGTGGTCCGGAGCGGAGCGTCCGGAGCCAGGAGTCTAATGCCCGTTGAGGATGAGTCCAGCGATAGAGGCGATGCAGCAGGCAGAGCAGCAGCACTATCTGGGCAAAGGGGTCCTGCTTGAGCCCTTCGTGCACCAGGTGGGGGGCCACTCCTGTGTGCTCCGCTTCGGGGAGCAGACCATCTGCAAGCCCCTCATCCCCCGCGAGCACCAGTTCTACAGAAGCCTTCCCGCAGCCATGCGGAAGTTCACCCCGCAGTACCGAGGTAAGAGCGCCCCCCCCTCCTCCACCAGCACCTCTTCTTTCTTCTCCTCTGCATGTCCCCCCTTTCCTCCTCCTCACCACCACCAACAACCACCCCTCTGGTTGTTTGTGTTGCTGTGCTGTGGTTGATAACCATGCTGATTTAGTATCTCTCTTGCCTCTTTATCCCTCTCTCTTTCTCCCTCTGTACTGTCTTCTACTGGATTGCCGCATATGTGGTTGTAACAGGGTATTGCTGTTATTGCTGAATGCATCCGGTCGGGTCTGTATCGTCTGTTGTTATGGTGTTACTGCAATGCTGTTGCATCGCGCTCTTTGAGAATATAAGAGGCTTTGGTATGGTGGGGAAGCATTTGTCTCAGCTCTGTTCAAGGTTTTATGGCACAGGAAAAAGGGGAAGACAGGACACTGGTAAAGGGGGGGTTGACACGCCATAAGGGGGCGCTGTAATTCTGATGGCCTCCAGTGTGTGTTCCATTAGGTGGAAGGGCCAAAAATGAGGTAAGTCATTACTCGTGGAAAGAGCTCACTATTGTTTTTGTTATATACCCTGGCGTGAAGATGTTCGTAGAGGGTTGAGTGTAAAATGTGAGTCAGATGGGCAGTGAGGTTAATGATGACTAACTTGCCCTCAACATGTTTTTTTCTTACTTCATGAGTTGTCTGAATGGTTCTAGAAATGACAAAAAATCATTTTTTTTTTAAAGGGATTGTTATACCTGTGATTACAATGATAAATATATTTACATAAGACCACACAAGCATAATGTGAACATGTACACACGCTAGGTTTTGTGTGAGGGAAAGTCAGACCATGGCAAAGGAAGGGTTAAATTTGCACAGCAGTGACATCAGTCTCCAAGGCTGCCGAGTCAGAAAAACAAGGAGCCTCTGGGTCCTAGTGCCTGTCCCTAGCCGTTTAGCTCCTTCACTATTGTTTCAGTAAACCCAGTTTCTGTTCCTGAATGTTAACATTTTTGTTTGAGAATGTGAAGTATATGTTATGTGTTTGAGTGGTGCTCTCAATACCCCGGTGATATAAATTCAGACGCCCAGTAGAACAAGCAGTGTGCTTGGAATGGTGGATTAACATGTTAACAATGCCATTTAAAGCAAGATTTCATTGTATTTAAGCCTCTGTGTGAATCTGTAGCATTTTAGTGTATTCTGTATTGTGCCTTCTCTTTCTCTCTTCTTCACCTTCTCTCTCTATCTGTCTCTCTCTCTGTGTCTCTCGCTATCTCTCTTCTTTTCCGTTAGCCTGAAGCTGTTCTCACCTTCCATCTTGTGGCTAGTTATACAATCACCGTGTGCTGTGAAACCCCCCTTTACCTTTGTTTCATCCCAAGAACCCCTGTGTTCACCCACAAAAAAGACACAAGCCCACCATCAGCACACATTTACAGTCACGAGGGGGGTTGGGGTGGGGAAGTGTGTTGTCTTTTAACAGAAGGAATGGCTGTGGTTGGGAGAACAAGCGTGAATGTGTTGGGTTGTTTGAGTGATTGAATGAGGACTCTTAAGGGATGTTTTTTTGGGGGGGTAGGTGTGGAATAGGACACCTGGGAAAGGTGTAGTAGGGGTTTGAAGGGGACTTTTTGTGAGGGGGGATTGACACAGAAGGGAATTTATTCCCAAGTCAGTGGACTGAAGTGCCCCTTACAGCTTGTTTCCAAGGACTCGTACACACACCTGTCATCCTCTCATCCCCCAAGGAGCCCAACCAGTTCCACATTATTAGTCTCCAGATTTTCTTTTGTCCCTTAAATAAGTAATACACACCCTTACTGCCTTCAACACGAAATCACAAAAGACTGTGTTCATGAAGAAACAAACCTTTTTTGATCAATTTTTTGAATGATCATGTTCATTTCTGATCACAAAAAAGACACTGATGATTTCATGGACTTGACTTGATGAGCTGATGAACATGACTTGCCTTTTGGACTGCTGTTGTTCCCTTCCCCACTTATGTAGCCCTGAATAACACAGACAACATGTCGGTGCTCTGTCTATCTTATCTTGTGTTGGTGCAGTGCTGTCTGACAGCTACCTCATCCTGATATAGACTTTGCTTTTCCTGTCCTTGTGCCAGATGTGTTTCAGAGGCCATTGCTAAAAGATGACATTTTACTGTAATGAACTGTTTGCTGTTCATTGCAAATAAAGGATTTCATCTTTAGCACCTTTCCCTAGTCTCGAGTCATTTGTTTTTCTCCTGGGCTCATTATTTCTGATCATTTGTCGTATTCTTTGAGAGATGCATATGACAAAAAAAGATGATTCAGTTATGGTAACACTCACACATGCTTATTATCAGCTTTGTTGTTTCCCTTGACTTCCTCTTTACCACAACCCCCTGTTTCACTCTGTGTGTTGATCCCATTCCTCTCCCTCTCTCTGCCTCTCTCTCTCTCTCTCTCTCTCTCTCTCTCTCTCTCTCTCTCTCTCTCTCTCTCTCTCTCTCTCTCTCTCTCTCTCTCTCTCTCTCTCTCTCTCTCTCTCTCTCTCTCTCTCTCTCTTTCTCTCTCTCTCTCTCTCTCTCTCTCTTTTTAACTGTCAGACTGTTGTTTATCTGTATCTGTGCTTTCTCTGGAGTATCTCTGTCCCACTCTCTGATTGTCGTGGATTTGTCTAATCTCCAATCTCAGGTTAGGAGGAGCTTGTGCAGACGGCTCTGTAGCTTTTGTAAAAGCTGGGACAAATCTCTGTTTAAGAGCAAATCAAAAAGAGATGGGGGTAAGAGATGCTAAAGAAATCCCAGAACTTTTTTTTCCTGATGCTGGGAGATCTGGCTACTTTTCATGACTTTTAATCAATTTTGTTGTTGTTGTTGTTGCTACTGCAGTTGCTCTGATGCAAAAGTTCCTGATGGCCATGTGTGCTGGCTGGGTATTCAATTGTGTGCCTTTGTCTCTCTCTCTCTCTCTCTGTCTCTCTCTCGCTCAGGGGTGGTCTCCGTGAGTTTCGAAGAGGACGAGGAGGGAAACCTGTGCCTCATCGCCTACCCCCTGCACAGCGAGGTGGGCGACCTGGAGAACGTGGACCCCTCAGCCGACCTGGAGCCCAAACAGAACAAAACGAAGTGGGCAAACAAGATGCTCCTGGACAACGAGGGCTACGGCAAAGAGCGGGCCAGGAACTCCCGCAAGGACAAAGACAAGAGGTGAGCAGCAGCGAGAGTGTGAGCGGGGCGGGGAAAGAAAATCGTTGTGACACTGTGATATACTGTCGCCCTCGGTCACCCCCTGGCCCCCTCGTTTCGGCGAGTCACTGGGTTCAAATGACAGGACAAAGCCGAGGTACGCATCAGTGGTGCGGCTCAGCCGAGGGCAGCCGAGCCGGCTAATCCACCACAAAAGAGCGTCTCACCGCGACCTGAGTGGTGCTCAGTGGGCCGCCAGGGCGTGGTTATGGTAACCTCAGCCCTCACAGGGGGGCTTAGCACACTGACATACTGGGGGCCCAGCTGGCCCGAGCGGGAAGGCCCAGCCCCTGGCTTCTTGGCAGCCTGACAGCGGCTAGCTAGTTCACGCCAGTGGAGGTTATGTAAGCAGGGCAGAGCCCGGTGACTCAGCCTTGACCTCCAGTAAGGTGGGGGATGGGTGAAGCTAAGGGGTCGTCATTCTCACCGCCTCTATTCAATTCAGATTTGTTTATATGACATATGGACTGTGTCTGAAGGCACAGCTTGAACTAGAAGCCATGGCTCCGTCAACAGCTGCAGCGCTGAACAATTGAGATTGTTTCCTCCCCCTCTTCTCCCAGCGGCGGTCTGCAGCAGTCTGTGCGCGCTACCACTTGTGTTTAATGTATGCTATGTATACGTCTGCCCCTGGTTGGAGTAGAAACAACTTCCAGATGAGTCATTATGTCCGCACCATCGCACCACACTCAGCCCGGGGGCGAATTCTGCTTGCGTCAGCAACTATGTACGTGAGAAGGTGTCCTTTCCACTGCCCTTTCAGAAAAAACACTCCGCTTAATCCTTCTTGTACTGCTGCATTCCAAAACAGCAAAGAGTTGATTAGCCTAAGCAGCAGGGCCATGGCCCTCGTGCCCTCTCAATTTGGCCTTTTGCCCTTGAAAAATATCTGCCAGAAGGCCACAGTGGCCCTGATGCCCTTCACAAAATTGACAACACAAAGGCCCACGTGGCCTTGCCCTTAAAATGACGAAATTCCAGCCCTGCTAAGCAGTTTTCACACTCTTAGACAGCGAGAAAGGGTTGTGGGAAATGGGTGGGTCACGGGTGGAGTGAATAACAATATCTAACAATATCTATACACAATATGTGTGTGTGTGTGTGCCGCTATCTCAACCAGCACAAGGGCTGCGTTTCATTTGTCACGTCCTCCCCAGTAACATCCTGTTCTTATCTCCCCCTCTCCGTGTGTTTAGTCTGCAGCGCGAGGAGGAGCGGGAGTGGCTGAAGCAGGCCGAGGTGCTCTACTACACGCTAGAGAGGAGCAACGCCGCCCCCCAGCTCAAGCACAACCCCTGGAGCCTCAAGTGCCACCAGCGCCACCTCCAGAGGATGAAGGACAACGCCAAGCACCGCAACCAATACAGTATCCTTTTCACCGCACACTACTACTACTACTATGGATGGAATCACCACTGAGGGGGTGCAGTGGCGCAGGGGTTAGAGCACCCGGCCATGAACGAGCATTTGCCCATGGGGATCCAGGTTCGAATCTGGCCTGTGGTCATTTCTCAACCCTGCCCCATCTCTCTCTCCCACTTCCTTGCTGTCACTGTCTTCACTGTCCTGATTAAATTAAGCCATAAAAGGGCCAAACATTTTTTTTTAAAGAATCACTACTGAGAGAGTTTGACATGAGTCATCGAGTGACACAATGAACGAATCATCGAGTGACACAATGAACGAATCACAATGAGCTCTGCTCTGGAGATTAACTGTTTAAGAATGTTGTTCCGCGTAAATGTTTGTGGAACGTTGGTGTCAGAGGTATGTAACTGGTTTCGTGTCGGTGTGCTCAGGTATTTCCTGGAGTGTGTGCTGTTGTAGGTTTCTCTTTTGTGTTTTTGGCTCGTGGCCCTTGACTCTGGCTCCCTCCCAGAATTCATTCTATTGGAGAACCTGACGTGGAGGCATAAAGTGCCCTGCGTGCTGGACCTGAAGATGGGCACGCGGCAGCACGGCGACGACGCCACGGAGGAGAAGAAAGCCATGCAGATCCGCAAGTGCCAGCAAAGCACGTCAGCCAGCATCGGCGTCCGCCTGTGTGGCATGCAGGTAGGCGTCGGGAATCCTCTCTAGGATTCATCTATTCCAACGTTACGTGTAGGAATTCCATACGTAATCTACGTAAACTCCAAACTGTTTCGAGTAGATTTCATAAATATGTTGTCTTCACAAACAACATCCAAGTAAACACAGATTTTTTTTTAATTCACAATTTAGCACATATCACAGTCACACTCCCAAACAAAGCTGTAGAGCAACACAAAAAACAACATGGACAATACTTGTCCACAGGACAAAACAAACAAACAAAAAAAGAGTAAGGAGACAGGGAACAAATAAATAAAGAAGAATTTCTACATTGCACAGTCTGTGGGCTATCCATTGTGCAGTCTTACTAAGTAAAAGTAAAGTTAAAGTAAAGTAAAACACATTGGTTTGGGTATACAGTGGTCCCTCGCTATATCGCGGTTTACCTTTCGCGGCCTCGCTGTTCCGCGGATTTTTTTAGTGCATGCAATCTCTTGTACAGTACAGAATGCGCTCAGCATGTAAAATTTACATAAATCTTCCACCGTTAGCTGTGTGACTCTGAGAAAAGTGTATAAGTGTAGTGAGGGGTTTTACAGCCTAAAACATCTATAATAATTGTAAAAAATAAAGCTGACTACTTCGCGGATTTCGCCTATCGCGGGTTATTTTTTAGAACTTAACTCCCGCGAATAACGAGGGACCACTGTATTCAAATGTTGAATGTTTAACCCACTTGGCAGCAGTCGTGTTAAACTGAACAGAATTGTAGGTAGTGTATAGGACTAGCTTTGTATGGATAAATGTTAAGGACCGCAAGCCACGTGACTCATTTAGCTGCTAAGATGAGTGGTTTTAACCTGCAGATTGTTTTGGGTATATTCAAATGTTGCATTTTTAACCCACTTGGCAACAGACGTGTTAAACTGAACAGAATTGTAGGTAGTGTATAGGACTAGGTTTGTATGGATAAATGGCAGACAGCAAGCCAAGTGACGCATGTAGCTGCTAATGTGAGTGGTTTTAACCTGTTTGTGCCTCTCTCTCCTTCCCGCTCCCCTTTCCCAAACAGGTGTATCAGTCGGGCGTGGGCCAGCTGATGTTCATGAACAAGTACCAGGGCCGCAAGCTGACGCTGCCGGGCTTCAAGGAGGCCATCTACCAGTTCTTCCACGACGGCCAGCGCCTGCGGGGGGAGCTGCTGTCGCCGGTGCTGCGGCGGCTGCGCGAGATGCAGGCGGCGCTGGAGGCCTGCGAGTCCTACCGCTTCTACTCCAGCTCTCTGCTCATCATCTACGACGGCGAGCCGCCACGCGCCCGCAGGACGGACGAGGAGGGCCTCTCGGACCGGGAGGACGACGACGAAGACGACGAGGAGGAAGAGGAGGAGGATGACGAGGAAGAGGAGGAGGAGGAGGGGGTGGTGGAGGAAGGGGCGTTCGGGTTCCCCCACAGCGGGGCTGTGGCTGGGGCCGGCTGCAGTAGCAGCAGCAGCAGCAGCAGTAACGGCGGCAGCAGCAGCGCAGGCAGCCTCGGCGTGAGTGGCAGCAGTGCAGGCAGCCTCAGCAGCAGCAGCTCCGGCGGTAGCAGCAACGGCAGCGGCAGCGGGGCGGTGGTCAGCTCAGCGGGGTCGCGGCGCGGGGGGGCGCGCTCGCAGGAGCCCATGGTGGACGTGCGCATGATTGACTTTGCCCACACCACCTGCCGGCACTATGACGAGGACAGCGTAGTGCACGAGGGAAAGGACAGCGGCTACATCTTCGGCCTGCAGAACCTCATCACCATCATCTCCCAGCTGGAGGACCACAGCACAGACTGAGCTTGTTTGATGGAGCTGCTCGAAGGCGCAGAGACACACACAAATAAATGCGCACACTTACTCACACACTTATGCGCGTGCGTGGTTTTGTGCGCACAAATGCGCAGTGTGTTTGGATGAAGCACTTCGTCCCTGAAGCCCCCCCTCTCTCGGCGCAGAGAGGGCGAATAAGAGGACGTGCGAAGGCTCGTCTCTCTCTTTCCTCCGGCCCTAAGTCTGGGACCTGCCGTGGCCGCCATCGCACACTGGCCACTCGTGTCTTTCCGTCGGTGTTTCTCTCGCTGTTTTGTTTTTTGTTTTCTCTCTCATGAGTTGTGTTAGAGGATATAAAAAGGGTTGATGTTGGTAACACCTGAAGCAACGTCTGTTATCTTCTGTTTACTACACTGAACACCCATCCCCATTCCCCCACCCTGTTTTTGGCAACGTGCCCTGTTACTGTTACAAGTTCCCCTTTCCCTGCTTGGTGGACTCAGAGCAGAACCAGCAGAAGACAACAACCCAACATGGCGAAGCAAAAAAAAAAACAGACACACATGTACACACACAAGCACCTTGTTGCACGCACACACACACACACACACACACACACACACACACTTTTGAAAAAGACTGATGTAATTGGTTCCCAGACCCATTCCAGAAGTTTCTAGGATTTCAAACTGAGACTTGCTTGCATTAATTTGGCCTCCAGCTGTGCCTCTTGATGGGAGCGGACTGGACAGCTGGGCGTGTGAGAGGGAATTACGCAGTGTGGACGACAGCACATTTTCCGTGGGAAGAAGTGGCGATTATATTCAGATAGCTACTTAGACATGCAGAGAGACTATATAGATCTTTATTTATTTGACATATTTCTTAAATAAAACTAAAAAACAAAACATGAACACAAAAAAACATGAATGGAGATTGAGACTACATTCCATCTTATTAATGTTATAATAATAATATTAATGAATATTGTTATTTGACATGTTCAGATACCTCTATCTTTTACTGTATATCTGTGTTCGAATGGAAAAGGTTATAATAAACTGCTTTTGTTTAAAGCCAGTGCCTCTTTGGATTTTATCTGTCTTTCCCATGTGTACACGAGGTTCTTTTTTTTTCCAGGTCAAAAAAGTAGAATAACAGCTGATAAGGTGTTGGTCTGTAAAAGAGTTGCCAAGTTGCTACTGTGTCATGGAGAGAGACTGCTGACCTTGTAATTAATATAACCGGCTTTGCTGATGTGCCCATAACAATTCTTCACCGGAGTTTTATGAGGGCAATTTCGAGTGAGAACATTCTGTTGAGCAATCGTTTTTGCTGACCTCACCATAGATCTGTATCTGAATAGTGGTATGACGTTGGCAAAGCAATAATTTCCCTGACTCTCATGAACAAAGGAGAGGGCATGAGTCCGTCAGTCCTGAATAGCCATTTTCCCTACTACTAGTGTTTCAAAAAAAGCACTGCCAAGTCTTTAAGATGACTCTCCGGGAAGTCTGCTGTAGATTAGGGCCACCAGTTTCCGAGATTTGCTTCGTAAATCCTATTAGCGCCCGATCTCTTTCATCATGCCACCAACGGAGACCTTGAACGGCTGCGTTGGCTGCAGC